>JAKSZP010008705.1:0-28271 GCA_022478985.1 Massospora cicadina | reverse complement strand
GCTCTTTCAAAGGTTTAAACCGGTTTCATTCTTTTAAGTTGTTCAATTATACAGTGCTTCTAACGACCGTTGGGGTCGAATGTTGAATTTAACCCCAGTTTGGGATCGTTAGAGTTTTGTGTAGGATACTATCGGTAACTATAGTGTTTACCCTTTAAGTATAACCGGCAGCAGGGTTCTGCTCGCCATCGCATATACCTTAACTTGGTTTAGACCGCTAGTACCTGTGATATGGATGGCTAGAGATACATATGGTAGGCGCAGTTTTAATTTTTAGCCTTGTTCGATATATCCTTTAAGTTTTTTAGGCACGAATAGAATGCTAAACTGTTTTGGAAGCTATGGATGGTACTATAGCACGAAAAGGTTTGTAATGGATATGGCATGACCTAATAAAGGTAGGTATCCATGCGGTGTTAGTATTATTACCATTCAAACTTATTATGCGTGATGGATAGGCTGGGCTTCCAGTCTGAGTATGCCAGGACCCCGCGTGAGCCCAAAAACCTGGGCATAGTCACTTAGATGATTCTAAACTGGTGATCCTGGAGTCTAGAATGGGTAAATGATAGTCTAAAATATACAAAAGGCCTCTACGACTGGTCAGGTGACATGGAGAGGTAACTGTTGTTCCTGTAAAGATCAATTCTAGGAGGAGAAAGGTAAAGAGACTGTAAACTTCTCCAGATTTTATGGTTATGGGTATATAGTCAGGTTGAAGTATCTTTTTAAAATTGTAACTTTGAGTGGGTTGATAGAATTACAGGCTAGGATAGCCACCTAAATGAAATAGTGCAAGGGTCATGTAGCTTATAGCTCTAGCCCATTTAGTGCAGAACACTGGAAGCTTATCTGGAACTTTTGGCAAACAAAGGTGCCAAAATCTGCTGGTATGATATTTATAATGTAAGGAATCTGGAAGATAGTAGCACTGGTTCAAGTGTCACTAATACAATGGGAGAACAATATGAAAATTGCTTTCCCTTATGTTAGAAAATTGCTTTTCTGTGACAATGGGCTCCACTGGTTGGCAGGCCAACCAGTATATAGACTGGTCAGCTCTTGCTGTTTTGCCTTAGGCATGGGGCCAGCAGCACCAGCTGACCCCTTGGCATATCACCTGCACCATTTGGGGATCCCCCAGCCTAACCCCCAACAAACAAGAATAAACATAAACTTATAATAAAAGAGAATAGGCAAAGGGACATGTTTATTGAAAGGGAAGTGTCATGATTCTAATATGACTGGACAATAAGCCCTAATTTGTTATGCAAGAATGGACAGAATCCGCCAAGTTTAATACAATTAATGATTATTTGAGTGCCTCAAGATAAGGCAATATTGGGTTGTTGGGAAATTGCCTCAAATTAGGCAATTGTAAAATTAACAAATAAAGAATTGCTGGAACCAATGAGATATGGCAAATTGAATAACTAAGCCATGGAAGCGGTAGCATCTGATGTCACTACAATATAGACAGGATGAGATGATTAAGAAAAGAGGTTAAGAAGTTAAGAAGAGCAAAACAGCAAAGGGCCACTGTGTTTAATATTTAAATAAAGAATATAGTAGGAGCAAGTGCTCCATATTATTAAACTAGTTTATTTTGTTATTTTGAAAGGCATTGATAATCATATCGTTGGTCCTATTGCTCAGTGGGTCAAACCCTGTGCAAAAATCCCTTACAGCATATATTACAATTCTGCCAATTTTATAACAGGAAGTACCAGGTATTTATATGTACAAAGGGCTACTGCACCCATTACCAATCTTTTGGCTCACCATGGACCTTCCAGCCAACCACTCTTTCTCTTTTCAGCTGTGCTTCTCACTTCCCTGGTGTCAACTCTCTTGCCTCATCCTTTCCAATATCCAAATATTAGTTTTGGCTCATTGTTGAGTAAATGACTGGACCTAATTGTCAGATATTTGATAGGAACATAATAATGTTAGCATGCATAAAACTTATTATGGATCATATCAGATATCAGCGATTATGGACCAGGTATATTCTAAGCTTATACAAAGCTTAGGATACGCGGCCTAACAATTTTACTTAATTATATTTGACTATGATGACACAGACTTGAGGGCTTTGTTGGTCTATGTCAAAATTAGTTTTTATTGTTGGTCAAGTTTTCAATCAAATTAATTACTAATTAGTGATATGAATCACCTTGGTATGTACTGCCAATTGCATGTAAAAGTGAATCAGTTCAGCTATTTTAAAGATGTGACAAAATACTATCTCAAGATTGATAATGGTGTTTACTCTGACCCTGAGGCTGAGCATGATGCCCTGAGTCAAAGTATTTGTAGATATTCTTGCAAACTTTTTATGTGGCCAAGTGCCACTGAAAGTAAGACATCATGGATAAGATGTGGTTAACATCAAACCCTATAAATAACCCTTTTTTTTTTTTTAAGTTGACACTAATGAAATATATCCAACTACTGGACTTGTTTATATCTTAATTTATAAACTTTTTTGTGTTTAGTAATTTCTTTTGTATTAGTCAGATTTTACTTAAGATCAGTAAGATCAGGGTGGTGTGCCATCATCCAAGTAAAAACAACAGGGAATTTAAATTAGATACTACCATGAAGCTATAATTTAAATTCTAATCACCATCCTGTCTGTTGTCTTCACACAATAGATGCTCAAAACTGCATTTCACACCTGATGAAGAACCAGCCATCAGACAAATCCCAAAAATCAACAAATGGTGCTCATGGCTGGGACCGCAGATGGTGACCAGTATCAACATTTGAGCGACCAAATTTTGCAGATGAAGGATGAATACACCAGAAAAATCAATGATCTCAATGATGATACTGATGCTATTAATGAGTCAAACAATAATCTCCATGGAGAATTGAACCAGTGCAAGAAGGAAATAAAAGAAAAGGACCAAGTGATTTCCACCTTGCAGCTACAAGCTAATAGCCTGAATGAGGAAATTACAAAATTAAAATTAAAAAACTGAAATTGTGCCAATTGGGAAAATGAAATCAACGAGCAAATTTGAGCTCTGGATGACAGGCGTTGTCAGTGTGCTACAACCCATTTGATTGTAAATTCTTCTGAATATTGTGAGGACAAAGCTTCAGAAATAGCTACCAAAATGGATGCTGGGCCACGTCGATAACTGCCTAGCAAAATGGTTGCTTTGGACAACCCTATCACCTCAACCTGGGATACAATGCCCCAACGCCCTATTACGCCTGGCTCTAGTCAACTTAGAAATAATTGTGATAACCAGGAATGGGGAAGCGATAATTATAAACCAGCAAACCTGCCAGCCTTTGACAATAATGGAAGTATTACCACATTTGTCAAACGTTTTGAAATGGCCATGCATGGGGCCAGCGACTGCAACAAAGCAGTCACCATGATTAACTGCTTGGATGAATGGAGCATTGAGTTGATTATGCCTCACATTAATGAAAATCCAACATATGCCAAAGTTAAGGATGTCGTGCTTCATGAATTTGGAGGTCCAGAATGGATGTCAACCAGAAAATCCAAGTTTATGAACATCAGCTTTAAGAAAGATGAAGCAATTGATGAATTTGCGGATTGATTCTATCGCAAAGCTCAAGTTCTCTTAGGTGCATGGGCTATGGTTGATTTTGACGCCAAGATTGTACTAGAGCATGCAGTAGAACCTTACCCTAATCTATCAAACAATCTATTGCCTGCTTTCATGCAAAATCTTGTGACATCTGAATTGGTTGACTATTTATGCAGATGCTTAAAAAATTATGGTCCTCCTAATACTGGTTACAGATTGGGAACCGCTGCCTTTGCTGGAAAGTCCTTCAAAACCAATAAGAAGATTGACACCCCACAGCCAATGAGTGAAATTACTTGCTTTAATTGCAATCATAAAGGTCACTATGCTTCCCAATGCCGTCAGCAAAATGTCAATGTAATCCTTCCCAATACCATGCAGGAAGAGGGAAAAGAACAAGCACAATAGATGCGGGATGCTCTATTGTGCCTAAGACACTAGTCCCACCTGATCAACAAGAAAACAATGGCCACGGGGCCTCGTTTGACAACATAATTGATTCTATTTTAGTATTGAATGAAGATTTCTTGAACGTACATGTGGTAACTTGCTCCCAGAGTAAGGTTGTCACACCTGAAGTCTCTGAAGTAGTCACTAAACCCTATGTGCAACAAATATTTGAGAATATTCCAGCTGATGGGCTGAGCAATGCAGCAGATACCCCAAGCCTGAAAGGGGTCAATATAGCAATGCCAATTGACACATTCATCAATGAATGTCCCAGTACTAGGAATACTCTGCAGCACACTTTAAACTCCCTGGATTCTTCCCATATTCACTTAGTAAACTCTATTGATTCTTACTACTCTGAGTGCACTTATGTGGATATTCTGGTCAACAAGGTTAAAGTTGTAGCTATTGTCGATAGTGGAGCACCTGTAAACATTGTTTCCACAAAGCTGGTTAAGAAATTGAAAATAGCTCTAAACATTGACCATCATCAAGAATATGGGACTGCAGGCCTTAACAGTACTAAGAGTGAAGGAGCTTACAGCGCTTTGCCACTGCAATTTGGAGCTTTGGTAGTTGCCACACCTGCTATAGTGCTTCCAAAGGCCAATTATGATATATTAATTGGAACTAGTTTTTTAAGGACCTATGGGATCTCATGCAATTTTAAAGAAAACATCTTGACGATATTGGGCCAATTGCTTCCAATTTATTACTCACACAATGATATGAAGCCCACAAGCCATTGTAGAAATTTTATCAATATAAATTATGCCAATGGGATAATACCAGTAGGGTATATTCAGCGGGGGAATCAAAGCCGCCCCATGCCAACCACCATAAATGAAAATTGAGGAATACCTCTACGTGTGAATAAGGATGCAACAATAGTTCCAGGCCATCAACTGGTTATGAGAACTGGGACCACACTGGATATTCCAGAAGTACTGTATGAGGGAGGTTGTATCCCCATGGCATCGTTCTCCAATGGAACATAGTGTGGCGCCTGTAATACTTATACCAGGGCACGGAGAGATTGACGTCTTACTAGCAAATTTGACCAGCCAAAATATTAAGGTCAAGAAATATCAAGTAGTCACTTTTGTGCATCTGTTTCTGAGAGATGGGTTAATAACAGCTTTCAAATTTGGTGACTTATCTGAGTTCAGCTTACCAACCAAAACCCTTGGGGCATATACTGTAATATCCTGAGAATCGTTTACTGGATTATTGAAACAACAGAAGAATGAAGCACTAGAGCTGTTTGAACGATATTCTGAAATTTTCGCCAAAGATAACCAAGATCTAGGTTGTGCAAAAGGAGTTCAGAATTTTGTTGATACCAGGGACCATATGCCTATTAGAATGAGGCCAATTTGGCGCCCCAGAGCCAGTGACAAAACAGTCAGTGAAGAGTTAGACAAATTGCTGAAAAGTGAGATGATAGTGCCACCCAAAAGCCCATGGGCCAGCCCCATTTTAATTGTAAAGAAGAAAGATGGCAGCAATTGAGTTGTGATTGATTATTGACGCCTCAATGCCATCACAAAAAAGGATTCATACCAATTGCCCAGAATTTATGATGCTCTGGACCGTCTGGGAGGGGCGAAGTACTTTACCGCAATGGACCTCACCTCCAGATATTGGCAAATTGAGCTGCCACCAGAGGAGCAGGAAAAGTGCGCAATGATTGCTGCTCAAGGGCTTTTTCAACTGACACACATGCCACAGGGGCTGTGTAATGCACCGGCAACCTTTCAGAGTGCAATGGACATGATTTTGGGGGACATTAAATTGTCCTGCGTTCTGGTGTACCTGGATGACATCAATGTCTTTTCATGAACATTCTCCAAACATCTGGAGCACCTCGAGCAAGTGTTTGAACGTCTGCTGAAGGCCAATCTGAAGATAAAACCTAGAAAATGCCAATTCTTTAAAGAACAATTGGAATACCTCAGGTTCATCATTGATTCCAAGGGCTTGCAGCCTCAGCCTCAAAAGGTGGAGGCGATTAACAATATGCAACCTCCGATGAGTATGAGAGATGTTCAAGTGTTCTTATGCATGGTAGGATACTATCAAAGATTCATGGAGGGGTTTGTAAAGATTTCTGAGCCTCTATTCCTTGCTACAAGGAGGAGTTCATTTTTGTTGGGCAGAGGAATGCCAACAAGCCTTCGAGGCTTTGAAAAACAAAATGAGCTCAGCACCTATCCTCTGATATCCCGATTTCAGCAAGCCTTTTATCATACAAACCAACGCCTCATTGACTGCGATTGGTGGTGTGCTATTGCAGATTGGGGATGATGGTGAGGAGCATCCAGTCGCTTATTGCAGTAGGACGCTGAATAAGTATGAGCATAATTACATGGTGACTGAAAGAGAATGCCTGGCTGTCATCTATGCTTGTAAACAATTTTGGGTTTACATTCACGGCACCAAATTTCAAGTAGTAACAGATCACAGCTCATTATGATGGCTCCACAATCTCAAGGAACCTGAAGGACGGTTAGCCCACTGGGCTCTGAAATTACAAGCATATAATTATAAAATTATTCATAGAGCTGGAGCAGCCCATCAAAATGCAGATGGACTTTCACAACTTCCCATTGTAGCTGTCCTGAGCAGTCTGGCCAATGAGCTTCATGAAAAAATGATTAACTGAACATATGGAGATGAACCACCCAAAGTTCCAAAGGCGATTGAGAAAGCATTAATTGATACTAAATATCAAAATGGAATTCTATACAAACTTGAGCCAGATGGACAACGTCAAATCTTCCCAAAAACTTCCGACTGAATGGAGATTATTACACAAGCACATAAGGCCATCAGACATGGGGAATGACTAAGATGCTAGAATTAATTTTAGCCAGTTACTATTGGGATTCCATGCGATTTGATATCCAAGATGTGCTCAAGAAATGTCATTCATGCCAAATCATAAAACCTATGAAGTTGGATGTGAAATATCAGTTGATCAAACCCTACTAAGCCTGGCATACCGTATCAATTAATGTAATTGGCCCCTTGCCTGTGAGTAGCCTAGGCAACAAATATATAATTGTTGCTATTGACCATCTAATGAAATGGGTGGAAGCGAAAGCAATTTGAGATGTCAGGGCTCTAACTGCTGCCAAGTTCATTATGGATAATATTATCTATAAGCATGGATACCCCCAGAAGATCTTGATGGACAACGGCACAAATTTTACTGCCCAGATGGTGCTATGGCTAAATGAGTTGATGTCCATCAAAGGAGTGTTGTCAACACCATACCATCCTGAGACTAATGGTATGGTAGAGTGAGTGAATGGCACTTTAGTCAGCATTTTATGCAAAAACGCAGTCTTGGCGCCTTCACAATGGACAACTTCAATTAGTGTGACCATGTTTGCATACAATATCAGACACCACAGCAGCACAGGCCACTCTCCATTTTGACTTTTGAATGGTAGACAGCCTGCTCTGCCTCCATTATTATACTCAGTACTCAGTTCAACTGACGCAACCAACCCAAATAACTATGTTGAGCAACTAGCGAAGAACCTAACCAAGTTGCAATCAGAAGCTTATCAAAATGTGATTAGTCAAAAAGCTATTCAGAATAGCTACAATTTTTCTAAATGAGCTATGGTGACTAAGTTCAATGAAGGAGATTTAGTAGTATATTGTGACACTCATAACGCAAGCTGCGCGCACAAGCTAGCCTCACTTTGGAAGGGTCCATTTATCATATTGGAGAAATCATCTGAAGATGTATATACCATTAAGGATCAAGGCAGCTGGGTTGTGAATCAAGTACATGCTAAGTTCCTTCATCCATATCATAAATAATATTAAAAAGAAAAAGAATAATAAAAGGAAAAAATAATAGTTAATAAAATAAAAAATATATAAAATATAATAAAAAATAATATATATATATATAATTGCTAGCTGTAGATTTAATTTATTGACTTGATGCCTCACTGGCATCAGAACTAGGTACCCCCTCTTTGGTAGGGGGAGGAGAGCGCGATCAAACCAAAGAAACCTGCAACAGAATCAGGGAGATGCAAATCTCATACAAATCCTGACTATCTAGACCTTAGCGGAGATGTGCCAAACCCAAAAACCTCAGCACCAGGCACACTGGCCCTGTTGGCTTAGGAAAGGCCATCGAACTAAAGGGAAAGTCCATTGGTAGGGACTTTGGAATAGGCGGGAGAGGTTTAACTCTGGAGTAAATGTCGCCAAAAGGAAGATACAATCGGCAAGCAGACTCTCAAGGCAGGGGTAATTGGAAGGGAGGAACTCTTTTGTGCAAAACATTTGGGAACAGGTCTCATCTAATCCCTGTGCATGTCAGGCACAGTATCAGTAGGAAATGACAAAGGAGGGAAGCGAACACACACACCCAAAAGAGCCATCTGGGGGACATACTTCTTGGGAAGCCCCTTAGCCAAGCTCTTACAAAGGGCTCAGTACAATACCAGGATGCACCAATCCTTCAAAACCTGAGTCTTGAGACCCAACGCGACGTGAAAATTGGTATGAACCAAAGCAGGTTCACACCAAATCCTAGCGACGGTGTTAGAAAAAATAAGGGCCTGGTTGGCCATAAAGATATTGTAAGTGGCATCTCAGGACTGGTTGTAAGTGCAGATGACAAGTAGGCGTTCACAAGCTCTGACATCGAGTCAAGCTCAAGACTCAACAAAGCCACGCTGACCATGTGAAGGGAGGAAGCAAGATTTTTGAAGTAAAAATGTTAAAAAGTGAAAACAAGAAGTCTGTAAGAAGATCCTCATCTGTAGTGAATTAATCTCAGATCAGGGTTTCTTTGGACTGAATGGCTTCAGATTGTTGAAGAGATATTGAATATGTCAAAAGGGGATCCCGCTCAACCCATCGGGATGTTTGACTAACTGCACCTGAAGCCACAGAGGCTTGTTCTGGTTGATCAACTGGTGCTATTGCAACAGGTTGAAAAACTGAACTTTCTAGTATCGTTGAAGTGTAGCTGGTTGACCCAGCTTGAGGAACCATGGGCAACACGCCCAAGTTGACCATAGCTCACTGCATGGACTTGCTTAGCCTTAGGGAGGCTTGTTGGTCCAAGGCGGAAAGGCTATTGAGTTAATGTTCATACTTGGAGGAGCGCGAAAAGCCAGACATTGTGACCAAAAAAGAAGGGTACCCGCCGCTTATATCCATTCAAGGCGGGGGAAGTGTTGAGTAATTGACTGGACCTAATTGTCAGATATTTGATAGGGACATACTAATATTAGCATGCCTAAAACTTATTATGGATCATATCAGATATCAGCGATTATGGACCAGGTATATTCTAAGCTTATGCAAAGCTTAGGATCCGCGGCCTAGCAATTTCACTTAATTATAATTGACTATGATGACACAGACTCAAGGGCTTTGTTGGTTAGGTTGGACCTAGATTAAGTTTTGACTTAATGATTTGGGAACGTGGACTTAGTTGGTCTATGTCAAAATTAGTTTTTAATGTCAGTTGAGTTTTCAATCAAATTAATTACTAATTAGTGATATGAATCACCTTGGTATGTACTGCCAATTGCATGTAAAAGTGAATTGGTTCAGCTATTTTGAAGAAATGACGAAATGCCATCTCAATATTGATGACAGTGTTTACTCTGACCCTGAGGCTGAGCGTGATGCCCTGAGTCAAAGTATTTGTAGATATTCTTGCAAACTTTTTATGTGGCCAAGTGCCACTGAAAGCAAGACATCATGGATAAGATGTGGTTAACATCAAACCCTATAAATAACCCTTAAGTTGACACTAATAAAATATATCCAACTACTGGACTTGGTTATATCTTAATTTATAAACTTTTTTGTGTTTAGTAATTTCTTTTGTATTAGTCAGATTTTACTTAAGATTAGTAAGATCAGGGTGGTGTGCCATCATCCAAGTAAAAACAACAGGGAATATAAATTAGATACTACCATGAAGCTATAATTTAAATTCTAATCACCATCCTGTCTGTTGTCTTCACACAATAGATGCTCAAAACTGCATTTCACACCTGACAAAGAACCAGCCATCAGACAAAGCCCAAAAATCAACACTCATCCTCAGCATTCAGTCACTGGTAAGCTGAATATAAATTAGGATATAATTAATATTGAATATGGATTCAACTTGGTGATAATGCACCATAAACAGCTTTGTCACTTGTGTACTCAGAATAAGTCAGCATCTCACTGATGACATAATTTGACTCTATGTAGTCAATCATTTGAAATCACCTTTCTCAGGAGCTTGTCAATTATTATATATGGGGCACCAAAAACAACCTTTGCCACATCAAAAAATTGTTTGGGTTCCACTGACACATAATAAATTAATATAAATGATCATCCTCAGCGACTAGTCACTGTAAATCTATAAACCTAACTTGGGGAATTGATTATTAGGTGCCAGAAACATTTAGCCACCTCAAACTCAGGATCATCAGTTTTCACTGACATCAAATAATTAATTTTAGTGGATCATCCTCAGCTACTAGTTGCAGTGATCCTTATACTAATTTAGGCCAGCAATTAGCTCCAACCAATCCTAACTTTCCAAACTCAGCAGAATACTTAGATTTGGCTCAACCCAATTAGGGAGCAACTATCCAGAAATCACATAAATAACACAAACTTCAGTCAATGTGCTTTTCTACTGAAATTGGTCATAGCCTCCTAAACCTCACTAAATCATTAGAGGATTCCATCTAATTAGTATTCCAATGTTTTCTCCCACTTTACCAGATGGTAATCCTCATACATCCTGCCTTGGCATGTGAGGCAGGTGCTCAGGGCTTTCCCCTCCCCACCACCAACAATGCCAAAACCTAACCTCTGAACTGGGGTCACATCAACATGCTCTTCCCCTCCCAGCCAAACTGGTAACACATCCCTGCCACCTCCTCACCAACCTGTAAGCTACTTTGGCACCAACCAGCAGAACCCTCTGTAGTATGCACCACTGTCAGAAAATTTCTCTGTGACGATGGGCTCCGCTGGTCAGCAGGCCAACCAGTATGAAGACTGGTTAGCCCTTGCCATTTTGCCTTAGACACGAGGCCAGCAGCACTGGCTGAACCCTTGGCATATCACCTATGCCATTCAGGGATCACCCAGCCTAACCCCCAACAAACAAGAGTAAATATAAACTTATAATAAAAGATAATAGGCAAATGGAGATGTTTATTGAAAGGGAAGCACCAGGTATTTATATGTACAATGGACTAATGTACCCATTGCCAACCTATTGGCTCATTGATGGACCTTCCAGCCAATCACTCTTTCTCTCTTCCACTGTGCTTCTCACTTCACTGGTATTGACCATCTCACCCTGTCCTTCCCAAAATCTAAATATTAGCTTCAGCTCATCCTTAGCATTCAGTTGCTGGTCTGCTGTATAAATATCATATAAAATAATATCAAATATGGATTTGACTTAGTGATAATGCGCTAGAAACAGCTTTAGTCACTTGGGTAATCAGAATAACTCAGCTTCTCATCAACGACACAATTCACCTCTACTTAGTCAACTGTTTGGGAATTACCTTTCTTAGGTGCTTGTCAATTATTATTTATAAGTGCCAGAAACAAACTCAACCGCCTCAAACTCAAAATTGTTTGGGTTCCACCAACACATACTAAATTAATATAAATGATCATCCTCAGCTACCAGTCATGATGATTATAAACCTAATGTGGGGAATTGATTATTAGGAGCTGGAAACATTCTTGGCCACCTCAAACTCAGGATTGTTGGTTTCCACCAACGTTGAATAATTAATTAAAGTGGATCATCCTCAGTTACTAGTCACTGAAATCCTTATACCAATTCAGGCTATCAATTGGCTCCAACAAATCCAAACTTAAAAACTTGGAGGAATACTTAGATTCAGCTCAACCTAATTGGGGAGCAAATTCCAGCATCCACAGAAACACCACAAAATCATAATGTGCCATTCCGCCAGGATTGGCCATATACTCTTAAATAACGATAAAACATTGGAGGATTCTATCTTTTTAAAATTCTGACACCTTGAAAAATTAAATGAAGATATAAAGTAACTTCAAAAAGATATTTCTTAATTTCTTAAAAATCACAATGCTGTTCACTCTTAGGATAACTAGTAAATTCTACACTTAAACAAAATTTCATTAAATCCATTTCTTATTTAATTCATCACACTGACAGTATTCATACTATAAAGCTGATTTTAAACCCAGGCTACTTAGCTAAACACTATATAAGCATAGTTTTCTTTGGGCCTGGCGTTTGCTTAGCTCTATACCAGGATTCATAATATCTGGCATAACCAACCATCTTATTGTTGATCAATTAAATTAAATTGGCAAGCGAACCTGTGACAAGACCCTTACTATTCATGGATTTAGTGCTTTGAATAACCAAATGGAATTTTTAATTATCTTTCAGAGCTTTGATACTCACTGTAAATTATTTTATATGTTAATTTTGATGTTGTATTGGCTGTGAAAAACTATCTGATAAACAAACTTATCACTCAGCCCTACCATATTTCTGAATCCCCCTGGCTGAGAAAACATATCTCCTTAGCAAAACCATATTTACTTTAACCAAACTAAAATATTAAGAGCACTCATAGTGCAACCATCAACCCATCCAGCAACCTACTTCTTAACCTTTGGCATAATGAAGCCAAAAGAGAAATACTTCATGTTCTACTATCAAGCTTCCCAGACTATGATACTTAAACTAACATGCAAAACAGGGGACGCAAACACCAATTAGCCCATGAGGAGCTCCTAAAAGAGCTTGCTGGTTATCAGGTATCCTTTCAGGCTCCTTTCAGCATATATGGTGGTCCAGTTGCAATGGGGTGAGGAGTACTTTCAAAGTCGCATATTCATAGAAGCTTTGCCAATCTGTTAATTCCCTCATCCACAGGTTCTAAAACTAATTGGAGATCTGTGTACCAGCCGCTATATTTTATGCAATGGGTTTTTAGTTAATCAGGTGAAACTCTAGATGGCCCAGACTACATCATTAATTAGGAGGCAACTTATGTATAATCACCTCAATTGCATAAATGCTGGGATACCTACTTCCTTCCAGGAATTGAATAATAATCTAGAAAGATGTTTTAATTAATGTGCTTTTTCAGTAATCTTTATTATTCCCATCATTTGGAAAGTGACTAAAAAAGTATCATCTTGTATAAGAAGTTTTAAGGATGCAGTAGATGGCCTATTTTATCACTTTGCCTCACCCTTGAAATTATCCCATCATATATAAATATATGGTAGATTCTTTGTTATTAAGAATATCCTTCTATTATTAAACAAAGTACAATGTCTCTACCATCATTACATTTATCTCCTATAATTATTGCATACTCTCAGATCTCACAAAACTGTCATCACTTATGGATACACTACCACCTCATAGTTGTCCTGGAGCATTTTTGTACTGACCAACATCTTGCTACCTTTTTTAGTACTAGATGGTAACATCTTGCTACTTTGTCTTTTCACCATTCTAGGCTGAGAGCCCCTAATTCTCACTCATCTATCAACCTAACTGCAGTATTCTTTTGCTTAAGCTGCAGATCTTCACCTGAATTAAAGCATGCCTCACCATCTCTGGAGATCAAGCCTGAGCCAGAGCTCAAGGAGGCTACAGTAAGTGGAGCAGTCAAATAACTTAACCAAGCCCTTCTTCAAGGATATACGTTCTGACAATGGTTGGTATAAGAAGCAATCAGAAAGGATGCCAGCAATAAAATTATAATGAATGTTAGAGTATGATAGTCCAAAAACAAATTATTATGATAAAGCTAAAACAACTTTTTACTAATTTTTGAGTATAAAAGCATTATTACTTTTTCTCCTCTTACATTTTTCTTTTTAACTATGTTTAAATAAACAGACTAAATTAAACAGGAATACTATTGATGATACACCATATTGAAAGGTATTATAGATAATATGTGTCAGCATATTTTTTCTTTATTTCTTATAGGGTCTGGTCAATATGCTCATTAGTCTGTTCTTTTATATGAAACTTGTTTATCATGATACAGCACATACCCTCCTATCTCTTATTATGACATATTAAATCGCTGTTATAGATCAGAGTTGTTGTCTTTAACCTTCTTTTTCAGGTTAGTGGAATGGGCTTCAGTCAGAAGTTTGATGAACATAGAATTCAGGTTTTATAAATAGAACTGTGGTAAACCCCAGTGGTATTTCCAGATGATAATTAAGCAGAGGTGAAAATCCCAGTTTCCTTATGTAAATTAGTTAAATTGGTCTCTTCCCATTTCATAATGATAACTGATTTTTTATGCAAAAATGGCAGTGTCTAGAAGGGAACTACAGTCTTAAGGCCAGTCCACCACAAACCTTTGAGGGATGTCCACCAAGGTGTCATTAACTTGCTAATATATCTACTAGACTCAAGGTGATAAGGTGTCATTGGTACTCTGCAGATAGCCATCAAATCTTTTAACTTTAGTATTTCATGGTATTTAAAATTGGTTCCAATATCAGTGAGAATAAGCTGGTGGCAACCGTGTTGTTAGATAAGCCACTCTATGATAAATCTAGTGGCGGTTAATATCCTAATTTTCAAACAGCTCATTCTTTTGCCCACTTTTCTAGGTAGTCTAAGGCCACTATAATGTAGCGTGTCCTGTGCTGGCTGGCAGAGGGCCTATGACATCAATATACATGGTGTGCCATGAAAATGATGGTTTCATTAGGCATTAAGTTGTGTTTTTGCAGAATGAGTTTTCCACTTGACATTGATGACAGCATTAAATGATATCTTAAATGTCAAAGTTCTGTTCTTTCACAATAGTACTAAGAGTTCAGGAAAGTTATTGGCTTGCATAACCCTCCAAGTCCTACAACTTATGCATGTTGATGATACTTTCAGTTGTTACAAAAGTATAAGAAAATTTAGGATATAATAGCCAGTTTTCTTGGAAAGTTCACCTTTCATCTGAAAAGTATAAACTAACATCTATCCGTTTCTTGTATCACTTGAGAAAGTCCATTAGAGTATTTGCCGCTGATCATCTTCTCATACATCATGTCAGAAAATATGATGTTAAAAGCTACAGTTTGTAATCGTTATAAAGCAAATCAAGCTCTGATGTTTTTCTCCCAAATCGGTAGATTATATCAAAGTTGTAATCCTAGAGTTTAAAGGCCAAGTACAATAGCCAAACTTCTGGTTCTTAAAGGTTTTGCACTCAAGCTAGTGACGTGAGATTGTTACAACCCTAAATTTTTCCTCAGGTAGGTACACCAAGAAATTGGCTTATGATTAGGTCTCAACTAAGCACTTCCATTTGGTGATGGTGTAAGTCTTCTCGTGACATGTCAAGCTCTGTCTACAATAAGTGACCAGATGTTTAACATCATTGTTATCCCCTCAGGAAAGCACTGCCTTGATTCTAGAAAGGGATGCATTGGTCTTACTAATCTCTATCAAAAATGAGGTTTTTTAACTCTTGAGAATTGACTCCTGCCATCTGGAAAGTGTTTAAGGCACTAAGGCGCTATCTAGTCAAGATAATTACACATATAATTTAATAAATCTGTAAAGTGGCTTACAGATAAAGATAAAGTAAGGAATGACTTGATAGTAATAGTTAACCATTTTTAGGAAAATATAAATCAAATTTATTAACGGATTAGCCTCCTGTAAAAGGCTTTGACCAAGGCAAGCTGAGGTCACAGACCTTTAACAACATTACAAAGATAATGTCCTTTAGTTGGTTTGTAACAAAGTTGCATTTCTGGTTCTTTATCTTAGATTAGCATCAGAAAGCTGTTGGAACACTGCTTTTATATGTTTTTAAGTGTTCCAAGAAAATTCATGCCAGCACAACTATGTGGCCCAAGTATGCAAGTATTCAGGACATCTTGAAATCTGAAGATTGTGTCCATCATTCATTGAAACGTTGTTGGGGCATAACACAACCTTGTGGCATTCAATTAGATTAGAACAAGCCCTGGATTTAATTATCACACAATATCTTATTCAGCTTCAGGCACTCTATTTAGCAATACTCAGTGAATAGATTTATAGCCAAAAATACTTGTCGCCACCCAGACTGTCTAGCGCATCACTGATCCATGACAAGGGGTTATATTTTTTGTTATGGTTTAGATTAAGGATACTCTATAACAAACTTTTGGTCCATCCTTCTTATTTAATAAAAGAGACCAGAAAGGCCTATAGGTTTCATAGATAGTATAAGCATTGATTGTTTCAATAGCTTCACAATTTCTTAAGTTACTACTTCCTTACAACATGTGATTATTGTCAAGATTGGAATCCTGAAAAATTTCTCAGTTCTTTTAAACTGAGTGTCATTTTCCTAATTTTTTAGTTATTCGAATTCAATTAATTTGATTTTGATTAAATTTCTAATTCACTTTATTTGATTCAATTGATTCAAAATGGAACATTTGTTTGATTTAATTCAATCTAAATTTAATTATTGTCATCATCCATTTTTAGAAATTTGCTTTATTTTATAGTCGCATTGAGGGTCTTTCTATGCACTTTTGGGGTCATATGGACTCTAAAACTGAAGTGCATTGTGCAGTACCCTCAATGAATCAATTTATTGCCTTACATCCCTAATCAATTGAGGTAATCTACCCTCAATACAACATTTTATTGCCTTACATCCCTAATTAATTGAGTTAATATACCCTCAATTTTTATAGTATAAATAAACCAGGCTAGTAAAGAGTAATCTTAAGCTAGCATAAAATTATAATACAATTTGATCTTTGTTACCTTTTATATTAGTTATGATTATTTGGAACCTAGTACTTTTATTGCAGTTCTTCCTATCCAGTGTGCTGGTAGATATTGTGATGCCAACTGCTCAGGCTCACTAGCCACCTCCAAACCAGAACCCATTATTAAACTTCTTATTGAATAACTTGCCAAAGGGAGAACCTTTCACCAAGACCTCAAACGTTCCACCTATCATGTACCACTATACATCCCTTTTCCATCTAGGATTATAGTGGTGTACATGTTTCTCAATCGTTTTAGAAATCATTTAGGACGTTACTCTCTTCTTGCTCACCTTGAAAAGGTCCTCATGGTGGAAGTACCAGTGACACCAAACCTATCTGGATTTAATTTCAAGGCTTTTTTACTCCATATCATAATGAAAGTCACTTACAAGCTGGTGCCTTACATTTGTAAATCAGCTGCAAGTGTATGGAAAGTGAATTCCCAAGTATATGCAGTGATAAACATTATGGCCCATCCTAAATTATGATCAGTAGTGAAGATCCTGCAATATGTCTCAAACAGTGATAAGCTTATTTTTTGAACTTCATTTAATCCTGTTAGACTTTCTATTGAGATCAAGATCAATATACTGGTTGGATTGCTGCTGTGCAGTACAAACTCTTTTAATGAGCAAAACTCATGAATTTCCATAATCTTTACAACTGAAATCAGGTGTAAAATTTATAACATGATGCCTTTTCATAACTATAGGCTCTTTCTGTAAGTTGGCTAACAAGACTTTGATCTCACCAGCTCTGGTGATATCAACATAGGAGCTACATGAGTTTTATCTAAGAGCATTGGAGTGGTGTTATTACTTTGCCATATAACCTTATGCTGCATTGACCTCCAATTATGTGCATATGATAAAATTGATGCTCAAAGAGTTTTATAATGCTCTTAATGAGCGCAAAGGTAGCCCTTTTGTGCTCAGAGAATTAATTAGGTAGATCTCTAGTTTTCCGTCTTTATTGACAGTATTGGATGGGGAACAACAATCTTAATAGTTACTTGAGATTTTTGTTGTAAATGAAAGGCTGGGCCCTTCAAAGGCCAAGCAAGTATTTGTTGTTTTAGCTCCAGCGATATCTCCTAGTAAACTTTTTATCATTAGGGAAAATCTCTTGACGGAGAAGTGATCGTCATCAAGGCAAATCTCTGCTAAGTTGTAGGCAATATCTCTAGTCAAGGCTAGGAACAATATGTGTTGTAAATAAAAATATCGTTATTTTAGAATTTAGGGACATTTATAGATTAAGTAACAGTCTACAATTGCGTAGGGTATGGTGATTTCTGGACAGATGCAGCAGAATGCAGAAGATTCTGGTGGACATTAATTTTCTAAACAATTTAGCAGGTTAAGACGATCCCCAACCAGCAAGATTTTAGAAACTAATTCAGTGGATTCAAGAGGGATTCAAGCCTTCAGCCACTCGTCCTGGAGTTCATTGCTTGTGGTGGTTTGGTTAGCTTCTAAGGAGATAGGACTCCCATGATTGGATTGTACACTGTAAACCGTTTAAAATTCATTCTAAATAGCACAAATATCATCATTAATGACAATGCCCCCTCAAGATCTTTCCAAGGAAAGATATAATTTTGGAGGAATCTAGTGTCGACTCAATTAAAATAGAGCCTAATAGGATGGAGGTGATTAAGTGCTCCAGTCCTTGACAATAAATCACTTGATACATTCCTGACCATAGCATATCAAGTTTGTGAATCCAACCCTCTGGCTGGTGGTGATAGAACAGTACCGGATCTCCTAGTTGGTACTCCCGCAAAATTGGTTTCTGGGCATTGCTTCAATCCGCATCTCACCTACTGATATTCTTCATAGACTATCAGCTAAAGCTTGTAGTTAAAAATAAAATATCCACCAGCCTTTGCATTGCAAGCTCAGTCATTATCAGTGTGGATGTCTTAAATAAGGGTTGAACACTTGAGGGTAAGACCAGCTCTCAGCCATATAGAGCTCTGTTATAATTTTGGTAATATACTTGCTATACGCCAGAATTTTTGCGCAGGGTTGAGCCCACTGAGCAATCAGATGGACGATGTGGAGATTGATGGTCCTTGTAAAGCACTAATAGATATAATAAAATTTATGGAGAAATTTCCCCAACAACACCTCTTTATTAAACTCAATATTTAGCGGCAGATACTCTCTGCTCCGCTCACTCTTCTCTACTAACAATCCTCCCTCTTCAAACATCTCATCTTGCTTATATATCAGCAACTTTATTTGAAGTTGGACAATCATAAGTCCAAAAGTTTAATAAGAGTGTTTTGGACTAAAATAAGGAGAAAAATGGGGATGAAATTGGCCATAAGTCCCTGGCCAATTCTCAGTGGAATCCTTTGAATTGGGCAATAAATTTAGAAATAATAGCCATACTAATAAAATGAAGTCAGGTAATCAAATTGCGCTGACTATGCGGTGAATTCAGGAGAGCCCATCAGAGGCTCCCCTAGGCCACCACTAATTTAGTACAACCTACCTCACAGAGGCTGCCCCTTTTATAGGGTCAGAAGGGGTACTGAAAGCTAAAAATACATTCATCCCACTGATTGGGTAAAATTTATTAATATTACCTCATAGTCATATCCTACCAACAATTGACTTTCCAATAGTTGTTTCATCAAAGTGAGGTGAGTTTTCCAAGATTTAATATAACGAATCTCAATATTTCCTAATTCAACTTTTACTAGACAATCAGAACTTTGAGCCTCAAGACCTTATATACTAAATATTGACTTATTAAGAGGGTTCTTTTTTCTTACCCTCACAATCACTAATAAAACCTTAAAACCTCACTTTTAATCTAACTTATAAGTGGTACTCTTTGATTTAGTGGTATAAAAATCTCCTTTTTTCACTTTGGC
Organism: Massospora cicadina; assembly: GCA_022478985.1. Taxonomy (NCBI): domain Eukaryota; kingdom Fungi; phylum Entomophthoromycota; class Entomophthoromycetes; order Entomophthorales; family Entomophthoraceae; genus Massospora; species Massospora cicadina. Next base: position 8,525 of record JAKSZP010008705.1, on the reverse strand, counting down.
AGTAGAGATAAACTTATCCTGCCTTATTTTTGAAATCAAGGATAGATTAGCACCTGCAAGCGCACAACCCACCCTGATTCCAACATTCAATACCACTAATTTGGCTTAGACTATTCAGTTCCACCATATTCTCATTGGCTCCGGCAGAGTATACTATTCTTAAATTTCACATTTCCTTAGTTTGAAATGATCTACTAAATATTCATCTTATTTTGACATCGCCTTAACACCTTATTTGGAGGCAATCCAATAATTATCCTTCCTTACCCAATATCTTCTCATCCCAAGGTTCTTTAATACTCATACACTATAAATAATGGTCAGCGTATTTTAGCTAATATGCCATTTCTATTTAGGGATATCATCCAGTCATATCAGAATCTCAATATTACCCCTTTGACTGGATGAAAAGTCTCCTATTGTTTATATGTCTGGAGGAACTTTGTGTGCACTCAGTTAATAATCTGACTGCATGCAGGGTCCTTGATAGTATAGGCATCAACACCTGTTTTCTCCATAATTTCAAACTGACCAATCAAGATGATGGCCAATTTGTGGTTCAGACCAAATCCATGCTGGTCATGGAACAGAACCATCTCCCCTATTTTGAACTAAGCTAGCCCACTACACTGTACCTTATCAGTGACCTGGTTCTTTACCTTTTTGGCACAAGCTGAAGAAGTATGCTTCAGTTTGCAACTTTATTAATGTGTTTGCTAGGTTAGTCAAGTAACTTTTGGGGATCCATTCCGCTAGTATCTTCTATTCAGGTATATAGTAGTGCTGGAAGAGTTGGGTGTCATCCATATACTAACTGAAAGGGACTCTTCCCCATGGCAGAGTAATAACTTAAATTGTAAGCGAAGATGGCAGTGGATAGGAGGGAACTTTAATTGGAAGGTTGATTCGCTATTAATCTCTGAAGTATTTTCACCAAAGTCCCATTAACTTGCTCAACCATCCTATTAGACTTGGGGTGATATAGCTCATCAAAACTCCGCAGATGGCCATCAGCGCATTTAACTTTTGAAGGATTTGTGAGATGAAGTTAATTCTGTTGTAAGCAAGGATGCACTGATAGAAGCCATGTTGCTAGATGCTACATTCCATTATGAACTTGGCCACTGTGACCACCCTCATTCCTTTATCGCCAATGCTTCAAATCACTGGTCAAGTAGTCAATCGTCACCAGAATGTATTTGGAAAAGTTAGCTCCCGTTGGAAGTGGGCCAACAACATTAAGGGAAACCGTATGCCAAGAAAAATGTGGTTTTACTAACTGGTATGAGGTCTTCTGGTGGAAGGAGTTTCCACTTGACACTTGTGGCAGCAGGAAATTGTTCAAAACACATTGAAGTTCATAATTTCCCAGTAATACCAAGGCCACAAAAATTCTAATGTCCTACGCACTCCACCATTTCCAACTGCCTTATGTGTGTTCATAATAATACTGGGCTGTGCCAATGGTCACAAGAGGTTCACCATAGAGTCTCCAATTCATTTGTATCTCTCTACGTTCCACTGAAAGGTGTTAGCTCACATCTCATTCAACGCCTTTGGACTTGAGGCTTTTGTCATTTTATTTTCCGCTAAGCATTTTATTGTACATAACATCGCTCAGATCTGCTGTCACAGCAACCGTTGGCAGTCTCAACGATCAATCAGCGTTCTTTGGGTTTTTCCCCAGGTTGGTGGAGGATCTTTAATTCATAAGCCTGAAGTTTGAGGGCCCATCAGGCTAGACGCTTTTTAGGCTTCTTGAAACTCTGCAACCAGCGTAAAAAAGCATGATCCTTTATGACTTTAAACTTCACTCCATGCAAATAAACCCTAAATTGCTTATATGCGCAGATCACTGCTATGCATCCTCGCTTGGTCATGGTGTAATTATGTTCATGTAGGTTCAGGCTCTGACTGCAGTATGCCACTGGGTGCTCCTCCCCTTCATTGTCTTTTTGGGATAGGACTATCTCTACAGTGGAAAGAGACGCATCTGTATGGATGATACACTCTTTATCAAAATTTAGTTAGCGCAGCACCTGTACACTTACTAATGGCAAAAGTGTATCAAAGGAGCATTGTTAGCGGCTCATCCATTCAAATGCGACATCCTTTTTTTATAAACTCGAATAGTGGTCCTCTAATACAACTAAAGTTGGGTATGAAGTGTTTGAAGTAGTGAACATCCCCAAAATACTTGTATGTTGCGCTTACTGTTTGGCTTAGTCATCTTTTGGATAGCCTCCACCTTGGATGGTTGGGAGTTCAACCCTGTCGCATCTACTACAAACCAAAGTTACTCCAGATGGTCCTTGAAGAAGTGGAAGTTATGGGGCATGATCTTGATGTTGACCTCAGCCAACCGGCGGAATACCTCTTCCAAATGGGTAAGGTGCTCTGAAAACGTTCAGGAGAATACACTGATGTCGTTGAAGTACATGATAATGCACAATAGCTTTAGATCACTAAGGATGGTGTTCATGGCCCATTTAAAATATAGCTTGGCATTACATAGCCCTTGAGGCATACAAGTCAGTTGAAAAAGCCCTTTAGATATGATTATGGCACATTTCTCCTGTTCCACCGTGGGCAACACAATTTTCCGGTACCCCAATATCAAATCCATTGCTGAGAAGTAACGAGCTCCTCCTAACTGATCCAGGGCATTGTCAATACGTGGCAAGGGGTATGAATCCTTCTTTGCGATACTGTTGAACTTTCAGTAGTCTATCACTAACCAGTTGGCACTACCCTTCTTTTTGACAATTAGAACGGGAAAAGCTGTCATGGAAACAGCAAAAGAAGTTTAGACTGGCCTGCCAGTTGGGATGAATAAGCACTAAAAAGCAAGCCAGAATGCCAGAGGCATTGTCACCTGAAAGACGTTGTATGGAGCCAGGCATTGGGAAATGATAAATAGTCGGTGCAAGACAATAGTGAATATCATCCAAAGAACGAACCAAATTGAGGCCGCCCCAGACCCTATAGTTCTTGCTGCAGGGGGTGGAACCACAGGTATGGTTTCAACAAGATCACCAGCATATGGGGTTAATTTGACTGGGAGACAAGGGTGCAGATCCTTGCTTGGAGATGGTGGATATAAGGCCACAAGATCCCAGTATATTGTTGACAAAATTTCATAATGACAGGGTTAAATTGCCAGTAGTATCTAGCTCGCTGAATCCAGTCTACAATGGTGGGGGCCATAGTGACCATGAGTACTGGTAGAGCACATCCAGTGTATGGACTGATGGGCCACCAGGGAAAAGCCATCGGGAATGCAGCCAGAAGGGAATTATTAAAATCAAAATTGATTGGTTTTTTGAGGCAAAATTTTATTGTAAAGGAAAATGAAGAAAATCAAGAAACAATTTTATCAGTGCGATGCAACTGATTAAATAGTAGTTGATTGATGTGGGGACAAGCCAGGATCAAGACCCTCAATTTCGACCTAACTGGCGAATTATTTAGGAATGGGGCAGATAAGTTCATTGGGAACTGACATCAATGAATTTGGCAGCAGGCTGAGTTGCTGGCAGTTCAACCTCGAATGTCTAAACCAAGGCTCAGCTACATTTCTGATGGTTGGCATGACAGCATTTGGCCCAATGAGCAGCGGGAATCCCCAAGGCCGCCCCACGTAGGGGAAGTCCCAATTGGTTGGGAACGGGTTTGGGTGCCCAACCCACCCATGCCCAGTCGCTGGGCCATTCATTTGTTCAAAAGCGTTGCATTGGCTGCAACACCAATTTGCTGGAAGGGAGCTTTTAACCCTTGTTCATTGTGTCTGATACTATTACCTGCCCGTTGGGATGATCCCCAAAAATTTTGGGAGGGGGTTGATTTTTTTGATTGTAGTGTTGGCTGAATCAAAACTGTCAGCGATTCCGCCAATGAATCAGTTCTCATTCCTTTTTGACTACATGAGATCCAAACATTGGGCTGATTCCTACTCAATTTTGAGCATAAATTTCATTTTGGCAATCTCAGTGCAGATTTACCTGATTAACTGTACTAGTTCTGCTGAGGTGAGTGTGGGCACTGGGGGAGGTATACAAAGCAGAAGGGCTGTTACCCAGCGCTTGTCTACCACATGGGCGAGGTCGCCCTGGGTAATGAGGGGTACCGCCACCCTCTTCAATACCTTCTTACTTGGGAACGGAAAAAGGGCCCAATAACGCCCAGGGGACGTTACCCAGGATCTACAAAAGACCACAGACTCAGACGGTTTGATCATCCCTAGCTCCAGAAGATTTTCATTTTTCTCAGTTACTAGTCCTCAGCTGCTTCAATTGGCAGATTGAGTAAGACTTGATGGGGGATGATCCTTAGTGTCCAATCAATGGACCCCCTCCTGAGAGCACCCTAAATCATGGTTGTCAATGGCACAAATCTCCTTATATTTTAGAAATAAATTTATTGCTTGGTCCTTTTGTTTTCCAATAACCCCATTAAATTCTCACGTGGTATCGGTGTCATTATGCCAGGCTGCGGCTTGATGGATAGACCAAATTTATTCAGTGACCTGAAATTGTGATTCTGAAGGACCTCCTCAACTGTTACTAAATGTAAATACACCACTATTTGATGCCAATGAATTTTAAATGGTTTGTTTTGTAGATTTTCTAGCAAAACCTTGATCTCCCCTTGTCCCAAAGTAGAATGCCTGGAGCCACTTTAGGCCCAGACCTGCAATTGCTGATAAGGCCTAATAACATTACCATAGAGCCCAGCTGGCACTTTTACCTCTAACTCAGTGTGTACTATTACTTGGTGTCTGGAGGAGATGGATATAGGCCCAGCAGATCTGAGAGGCAGCCCTTAAATATTCGTATATCTGTTGGGGGAGGGTCTGGTCCTTGCACTTTACTTGAAGGTAGTGAACCTGAATCACCCATCACTATATGCAAGGTTTTAATTCCACATATGCACCAGAACTTTTGGCACTCCGCTGGAGTAAAGTAAATTAGGATCCGCTTCCCCAAAATTTTTTGAATGTCTAATCCATCATATTAATGACAGCCCCAAAGTGTTGCATAAAAGCATTTCCAATTAAAAGGTCATAGTTATTGTTTGATAGCACTATTGCCAGAGATACATCGACAATCAACTCAAAACACATAGGCAGTGCACTGTAAGTCCCCTCAGAGACCATGCATTCCGCTCCAGTTTCTCATATACCATTCAATGATCTACATCAGTTTTTAACATCAACTTTGCTACTAACTTAGTGGAAACTATGTTAACTGTAGCGCCCATATTTATTCTAGCACAAACTCGATTTTTTATTAAAAAATGACATAGTATGTACACTCAGAATAAGAAGAATTTTGACTGTTTAATACATGGACATTTAAGGGGTCTCCTTTCCCAAGTAAGAACATAATACCTTCACCAACTTTGATGTATTCTCTGGCAATAGCATCTACTGGGATGGCGACGTTAAAATCTTTCAGGGAGGGTGCATCTGAGAATGGGTCCGCTCATCTGAAGAAGCTTGGTCAAACATCTGACAGTCTTACGGCTTCAGTTGCTCATGAGATCCTTCTTCTGCGCAGCCTTAGCTTGCGCCTGTGTCAGTACATGTACCCTTTTACTGAATGCTGGTATAAACACGTTGTCATACTGAGGGACTTATGCTAAATACACTACAATAGTTTCATGTGGGACGTTTGGGGTTAGGATAGCGGAGACAGAGTAACGTCTCTTCAATTTATTTGAGGTACGCTGACCAGGGGATGGACAGTACCAAACACAACACTCAAAATGACAAAACAAAACTACTAACCAGGTGGGAAGCAGAAACTGCTAACCCACCATGGCAGAGGGTGAGGAGGGGTCGGGGGGTTGGTTTTCAGAAAGACCCACCTCGATCAAGGGATGTTGGTTACAGTACCAGATCAGAGCAGAGTGCCAGGGCGTTGGGGCATCCGCATAGTGGGGGTTGAGGTCAGCGTAGTAGGAGTTTTCCTCTTCCACATCAAGATAATGATGGGAAAGTGCTTCAACAAAAGCTGCGAGGAGAACTTCAGCTTCTTTGCGGGCTTCAGGAAGTCGGGTAAAAAGGGAGATACTGTGGCGGGTGATTTTGGCTGAGGGGTTGAATGAGGCAATCATTGCGACATTCATAACATCAACTTCAGCATCATCAAATAGTTTGAGATGTCACTGCAGGGAGATTCAGGGAAGTCAGGGGGGAAGAAGAGGGTGGGCAGGCCATGCTGGAGCTGAGCCACTGACTGGGCCACCGCGGTGCGTAGTTTTGGGCAATGAGGAGAGGCCACTGCAGCTAAGGCGAGCTGGTGATCACTTTGGAAGGGGGCTGTATTGGGCAGAGGAGCGAAATGGCGAGGGGTAGGGGTTTCATCAAAGTCAGGAAGAAAAAAATCTGCCTGACCATAATCGCCTTGGCAGAGAGGTTGACCTATATGCTTACTAATGAGGACTTTACCTGATTCGTCAGTTTCAGCCAATAGATCCCATGGATTTTGGTTCACTGGAATATTGGCGTTCGAATTTGGGTGGGTGGGATTGGGCGAATGGGCAGCTGATTGGGTGCCAATGGTGGTCCAAGCATTGCTCTGATTGGCTGGGGTAGATTTAGGTGGGAGAGTGAGGCTGGAGGTTTTTTTTGGGGGGGCTGATTTTCCATATGGGCCCACTGAACGAGATTGGAGGGTGGGGGGGCAGCAAAGCGCCCCATATTGAACCTCCAGAAGGAGGCTCAGAAGCCACAGCAGCGGACTTGGCCTGAGGGCACGCTCTTTTTGCATGGTCGAGGCCAAAGCAGAGGGAACAAATCTGCCTACCATTATCAACCTGAGCCCAAAAGAAATGATCAGGCGTTGCAGCCACACTAGCGCGGGGTGGGATTTGTTGGGCTATAGTAGGGTGGTGTGGTATGATGGTGGCTGTTGCCCGAGGAGCAGCAAGGCGCTTTGCACCAGATGGAATGGCAAAGATGAGGTTGGGCTGAGTGCCATAAGCCATGAGCCCCGCGACCAACTGGTCATACAAAACCTGGGGTGGAAGGTGAGATGGGAGATTTGCAAAGGACACCACCAGCGTGGTGTCTGAAGGGAGGTGAGTACGGGTTGTGGGAATGGGATTTTTTTATAAATTAGAGGAGTTTGTACTGCCGCTTCAGCATCCTCCTCAGATTGGAACCTAACGTCAAAGTAGCCCTTAAAAGGGCGGAAGCCTATAAAGCCAGCTGGCGCAAAGGCTGCAGTGGCTAGCTCAATAATTGCCTTATCAGCATATGGGAACAAACGGCCATTGTCCACTATGAGGCAATAGCGAATGGCAGAGCGAGGGAGGGCGAGAGGATGGGGGCGAGAAGGGTGGACGCGCGCCAGGTGGAGCGCTAAGTCCCGTGGGGGGACAAAACGGTTGGAAGCAGTGGGCGGGCTGTTTGAGCCCATCTGAAAGCGCTTGCCCGCGGGGCAGAAAATGCTAGGTGGGGGTGCACTGCTGCCCAACACTGGGGTGGCAGGCGGCGGAGCCAAGGACATCAAAGAATAGGTTTGGGCAGTTGACTGTGGATAAATAAAACTTTAAATTTAAAATCGCTCAAAAGTGACTTTGAGCGGTAAAAGAAAGTAGATAGAGTAACGTCTCTACTCTAATCCATCTTTTCCCTGGTAGTATTGATACTGATGGACGTAGTGGACCTGACGGTTGAGCAACTCCGGCCAAGGTGGCCAGGGTGACCGCATTAAAAACAATTCATCCTATAGGATCAATGTCCTTAGTTCTTATAAAAATGGCCTAGGCTGATAATATAATTGTTGGCAATCAGCATAACCAGGGCCAAGTCATTAGGTTGACTGCTACGTTTAAAATAATTAGGCCCAGGTAAGTATTTGGGTTCTGGATGATTGTCATAAGCAGGTCTGTTACTGAAGTTAAACTGCTGGGGGTAACTCAGCCAAGGGCGAGACGTGTAAATATAATATGGACAGGGGTTATCAGGCGTAATATGAACAGAACTAGAGAGTTCCCCCAAATAAGAAGGTCTGGAAATGGTGGCAATATGTTTCCGCTCTGTATTGGGCATAGAGATGTAATGATAAGATGGCGCAAAAACTGAAAAATTTTGATGAGGGGTGCGTCATCCTCCAAAATTTGGGGTCACGACGTTGTAAATCTTGCAGTATGGTTTTACTGCGGTAGTCATTGCAATGCACATTTTGGATTTGGATAAAGTCCCCACCCTGATTAACACATGAGCTTCCGCTGTAAATCAGTCAGCAAATGCAGTGAGGGTTTATTACGCTGGAACCCAATGGTCAAGAACACATCCTTCTGCTGCAACATCTTTTTGGTACTCCAAACAACCAAAGCACAGTATCTTTAACTTCTTGGTATGTAACGGAACTGCTTGGAAGATAGAAGATGACATGATCAGCACTCCCAACATCCATGGAGGATATTAACTATTTAGATTTACGCCAATCCAAGACTCTTTACGCCGCAAACTCAAATTATTTTAGGAAGTCATAGTATTCCCATCACAATCAATT
>JAKSZP010008704.1:0-28343 GCA_022478985.1 Massospora cicadina | reverse complement strand
AAAAACAATTGTTTTTCCCCAATTTGTTGAGTGAGCTTATAAGGCAGCAGACCCTGACAGGTTCTTCTGTCACTCCATTTTTTCTATTTTTTTCTACCCTTTAAAAATTTTAATAAACTCTAATTCTCAAAAAATATCAACTTTTGTTTTGAATTTCAGCAGTCTGCTGGACATGTTGCAACTATAATTACCAATTTTATGGGTCATTGGCTGGTGCTTGCAGATGACTTTCTATTATTTTATCTGTCAATATAGATGGCTATACCAAAGGTATTCTGGCTGGGTTTTGGGTATTCACTCAACTGGAGTTCCAGCCCTGTCTTATTATTATCAGCACACTCCATGACATAATAGAGAACCCACAATTTTGGTCTATCTCCACTCTTCTCAGGTAAGAAGTTTAAATTTATTTAAGGTATGCTGACTAGGGGATGGACATTACTGAAACAGAAACTTCAAACTAAATAAACCAAAAACGTGAATCAACTGCCCTAAAAAAGCAGCAGGACACACACAAAAGCAAGAAAACAACTTAACAGGTGGCACAGTGGTGAGCCACTTATCCTACCATGGCAGAGGGGAGGGGGATCAGGTGGATCTTTGACTTTCAAATTGTAGAAGTGGATCAATGCCGATAGCAAGGGGGGTTGGGGCATCCATGGGATGAGGCTCAAGGAGTGGCAGATATTTGTTAAAATCAACAATTTGGGCCTGGATAATAGCCTCTATAAGTTTGGCAGCATGGTGTTCAGCTTGGATGTGGGCACCAGAAAGCTAGGCTAGTTTGTAATGTTGGCCCTGGTAACCCATGTGGATGGGGAAAAATCTGCCAGTTCTTTAACATGCTTGACAGCGGTGATGGCAGCTTCAGTGAGCCATTTGATTTCACCTTTTGTAATAGTAGGGAAATTGGGTAGATTCAGTGTAATGCAACCCTTCTTTAACTTCAGTGACAGATTTTGCCACAGCTTCACTAAGATGGCAACTTTCAGGTGAGGCCACTGCGGCCTTAGCAAGATGGAAGTCACTTTGGTAAGGGGTAGCATTTGGTTTGGGGACATATTGTTTGGGTGGGAGTGAGGAAACAAAAAATGAATTCAGATAAGGTTCTAAATCATTTTTTTAGCTGGAGGTGGTGCAATTTTACCATATTTGGACACTTCATCAATAAGCCCCATGGATTTTGGTTGACTTGAATTGGTTCGATAATAGGTGGCTGTGGTTGAGTAAGTTTTGTGGTGGGAGTTTTTTTGATTAAACATGGGTCAAAGCCTGCACCTGATTGGTTGGCATGGGTGTAAATTAGCCAGCTTGGGTTTGGGTTGCTAGATTTTGCTTCTGATTCATTAAGCACATGGCCTGGGGGTAAGACAGCCAAAATTCCCACTCAAACACTATTGGTGTGGCCTCATGGGTGGAGTTGGCCATGTTTGCAGGGAGTAAATTGTATTGACATGCTTTTTTTGTATGGCCCAACTCATGGCAGAGGGGCAAATTGTGCAACCATTGTCAAAGTGAGCCCAAAAGAAATGGTCAGGTGTGGATGGGATTGTAAGTCCCATGTAACATCCCCTGTGCATAGATTGGGCCCTTTTCTGTTTCCAAATAAGAAGGTACCAAAGAGGGTGGCAGTACCCCTCATCACCCAGGGCAACCTTACCCTGCGGTAGCTGAGCGTTGGGTAACAGCCCTTCCTCTTAGATTTCCTCCCCGGTGCCCACCTTCACCTCAGTAGAACTAGTACATTTGATTGGGGAAATTTGTGCTGAGATTGCCAAATTGAAGTTGTTCAGTCCAAAATTGAGTGAGAACATGCCCAATGATCAGATCCCACATAGTTGAAAAGGGATGAAGACTAATTTATCGGCCAGAATCACCAAAGGTTTTGATTCAGCTAACACCATGATCACAAAAATTAACCCCCTCCCAAAATTGTTGGGGATGATCCCCGACATGCAGGTAGTAGCATCAGACACCATCAACAAGGGTTTGAAGCTCCCTGCTGGCAAATCAGGCGTTGTGGCTGATGCAACACTTTTGACCAAACAAATAGCCCAGTGACTGGGTATGGGTGGGTTGGGCATCCTGAACCTGTTTCCAACCAATTGGGACTGCCCCTACATGGGGTGGCCTTGGGGATTCCTGCTGCTCATTGAGCTAAACGCTGTTATGCCAACCGTTGTAAATGTAGTCAAGCCTTGGTTCAGGCATTTGAGGTCAAACTGACAGCAACTCAGTCTACCACTGAATCCTTTGATGCCAGTTCCCAGTGAACTTATCTGCCCCCATTTCCAAATAAATTGCCAGTTAGGTCAAAATTGAGGGTCACAATCCCAGCTTGTCCCCGCATCAATTGACTGTTGGACATTCTTCTTTTTGACTTTTGAGAAAGAATGTTGGAGGTAAGAATGCCCCCAAATCTGCTACTATGATTGGCCCATCACCTGTCCAATCTTTGAAAAATAATGTGGTTATCAATGATATGAGTACCAATGGCGAAAAGACCTTGGTGGATTCTCTGTGGAACCCATCTATTGGAAAAATATGATTTATACCCAAATTCAGCTTAATAAGGTAATAACTGTAAAATGATTGCTCTGACTTCTCAGCTGAATTTGAGGTGTTTGTTACCACATGGGTCTGATCACCTCCTAGGTGAGAAGATTTTACTCATTGATGATTGGGTGCAAATTAACAAATCATTACCACATGAGTCTGACCACCTCCAAGGTGAGAAGATTTTACTCGCTGGTGATTGGATACAATTTATCAAATTGTTACCACACGGGTTGGTTTTGCCTCAAAATATTTATCTTCGATCTGATAGGCCAAAAGCCTATATTTCCTAATTTGGATGACTCAGCTTTATAATACTTTAGCCCCAAATACCCATGGTCTCAGGATTTGAACTAGTTTAAATAGGAAATACTAGTATCAAAAAAGGACCTTTTTGGCTTGCCCCACTTAAACAATAAAAACATAAAAGACTTTAACAAAGCGTTATTTATTACTTTTATTTAAAAAGTAAGTTTCTCACTTTAACAAAATATTTGTGGCATCCATCTATGGATCCCACAAACTGGTGCTCACTACAGGGGTCACCCTGAATACTTTGATAAAGTATTAAAAGAAATGGAGAGTGTCACCCGTTGGGTGCAAAATGGGGAAGGGACTGAAGATGATGATCAAATGGACAGCCCTACCGCTTTGATGTTTGGAGAAGAAGAACGATTTGAGCGCATATTAATACCTGAGTCTTGTCACATCACCTGGCCAGCTACTGAAGCTGTGAGAGACCTTACTCATGGTATCCTTAACCCTGGTGACATTGCATCTCATGAACGAGCGTCGTTGGTAGAGGAACGCCACTTGTTTCTCTATGAGACTAGTGTCCTCCCAGAGACCTATGGTCAGCTTACAAATTTGACCACCTATGTACACAAGTTTGCTCACCCTGCCTTGGTACACATGATGCATCTCTTAGCCAAACATCACAAAGAGTTACATTGACACCTAGATACTCATACAGCTCTTAATTTAGCCTATGATAAGTTGTACCAACTGACCTCCAAACATCTTGGAGCAGTCAGATCTGGTGTGGAAGCTAATCATAACTTCATCATACAGCTGCATGACTGACTTAATACTATGGACACTGGGATTGTAAAGTATGTTGAGGAGGCCATGAAGATATTCCAGGATGAACTGAACGCTTCCACCGCTAGCACCTGCTTGTTGTTGGAGGAGTTTGCTAATGAACTTAGAAACATAATAAGCAAACACACTGGGACCTTTTAGCCCCCGACTCCATCCCTCAAGAGGAATATGAACAGCGTGTGGCTGTGGTGGAGAGACAGTTAATTCAGGCCTTTTGTGTGTTGATGAGCTTGAACGCCATCTGTTGCTTGAACCATCTAGCGCCACCTCCACCCTTGCGGCCAAGGTTGTTCAGCTAGAAAAGGTGCTAGCTCTCAAAGATTCATTTGAAAATACCAAATATTTGGCACATCGCCTGACTGAAAGTGAAACTGAAGCAAAAGTGGTAAAAGCTTTGCTGGAAAGCCCTGTGCTGTTGAAGGAAGTATTTAGTCAATTAACGCAGGTCAAGCGGAAGTATGAGCAGATTAAAAAGGGAGTACAAGGCCCCAGCTCTCACCCTCATGACGATGAAGGGTGTAAAAAAATGAAAGAAGAGCTGAAGAACCGCGTGGAAGCTGTGTAAACTGCTCAATTAAACCTAAGCTCGTTGGTGTCACAACTCCATTTTCAAGTCAATGTAATGGAGAGCCGAGTGATAGATCTTGAAACTCATAAATTAGGGATTGAAGCTTGACTGAGACTATGTGAATCTAGGCCCCTAGAAGCCCTCTCCAAAATGGAAACCCGGCTCAAAGCCATTCATGACCAGTTTGATCGCCTTTTGCGGACCTTTGACCAGTTAAACTACTGCTCTAAAACCCTCAGAAACAGAAGCTCCAGCTATTCATACCCTTACCGGGGGTGATTTTAGTTCATTCAAACCGACGTTCAAAGACAAGTTTATCCCTGGTGAGGGCAGCATTGCTTCATTTTTATACATCTATGAAGCGGCTATGGAAGGGGCAACAGATCGTCAGAAGGCCAAACATATACTTTCCTGTTTGGGCCGCATGGCACAGGAGGTGATGGTCCCACATATGGATGCTCTTAGCACCTGGTCCAAGGTTAAAGAGGCCCTCATAAACACGTTCAGTTCAAAACAGGCTTTAAGTATGAAAAAGCAAGCCTTTATGCATATGAGTATCCAAAAAGGAGAGACAGTGGTTGCTTTTGCAGAACAATTCTATATGGAAGCCCAGACATTGTTAACTTCAAAGATGTTGACTTTGGATGATGCTGTAGCCGCCGTTTTGACTGGAGTGGCTTCTTACCCTCCGCTAGCGATGCACATCACCTCAGTTAAACGCTATTTCCATACCATTCAAGACATCAAGGAGGCATTAATAGATGTTGCTGATTTCCATAAGCCCGAAGTTTCACATGGAGCAGTATCTCATCCTCACGTTTTAACCATTGAGGATTCAAAGCCTAAGCCTCGGGCCCTAGCTATTGAAGACAAGAAGGAGCCCCTTCAGATAATGGGCCCTGAAGAGCAAAACCCCAAAGCAAAACGTCCTGAACGCCCTCAGTGCAAATACTGCTACAAGTTTGGACACAAGGAGGCTGTGTGCTGGAAAAGAAAGCTGACGCCGAGGAACAGGAGCAGGGAAAAGTAATGTCAGCATAGGGAAAGGCACACCTATTGCTGACAAATCTCATGTGCCTGACTCATTTAAACAACTTATGCCATTACCTCGCGTTACTAATACCCCTGGGGATGATTCTGAGGGGGGAACAGATGAGGTTGGCTATTTTGTTGTAGGAGTACCTGCTGAAGTGGAAGTCCCCAATCGCTTAAATGCTGGAGGAGTAGATGAAGCCACCATACCTGAAGAGACATATCTCCATCAAGTTGTAGGGGAACTGGCCGTTATCAATACTACCAGCAATGCAAATGAGGTGTTGTCTAACCTTATTCGCCCTCTCCAGCATGGCCATACCATGCAGTCCATCCTGGAAAATTACCCCAAGACTGCGTGCAAATTAACCTCCACTTTTCATCTTAAGGAGGTCTTAGCGCTATTGCCCACTTTTGGGGGGATACTTATGAAGGTCAAAGTGGTTATCCAAAAAGTTCAGGTGATGGCTATCCTAGATACAGGCTCCCCAGTGAACGTAATCTCTTCCAAGTTGATGAAAAAGATCAAACTTGCACCTGACTTAGAATATAACCAAGACTTTGGAACCACTGGTCCCAACAACACCCGCACTTGGGTGCTTACTCATCCCTTCCCATTTGTATTGGGAAGCTTATTCTATTGGCCCCTGCAGTGGCTTTGGATAATAACGCTTACAATATGCTTATAGGTACTCAGTTTATGATTGAATATGAAGGTATTATCAATATGAAGCAGGGGTTCTTGTCATTGCTCAATTATGAAGTCCCCTTAGTTCTAGCCAATAAAGAACCCAGCAAGAAGGAATACTCTTGCATGGTTGAGTACCCGCTTTCCGCTTTACCTATACATTATACCACCTCTGGGCGAAATACAAAAAAATTGCCTGATTCTGTGGATGCTACTGAAGGTATTCCATTTTATGCGGCCAATGAAGTGGTGATTAAGCCTGGTGAACAACGGGTGGTAGACACGAAAATCACTCTTAAAATCCCTCGCCACTGTTTATTACACCTCTTAAGCATTGACAGAATTAGCCCTGTTGAGCCTCGGGTATTGCCTGGTGTTTTAGACCCAGCCTATCTGAGGCCTATTACTCTATTGTTGGGGAATCTCACTGATAAGGATATATTTGTAAGAAAGCATCAGGAGGTGGGCCAAGGGTTTTACTCCCTGTGGAGGAAGTTGAACAAATCCACTCTATTGGCTCAATGGCAGATTTAGGCCTGCCCGCAGATAACCTGGTATGTACCTTGCCAAACGTCCATATTTTGGATGAGCTGACCTCAGATGAGTTGGAGAAAGTGCATACTCTTCTGGATGAGTATAGTGATATATTCTCAAAGTCAGACAATGATTATGGCCACATGAAGGGCTGGTGCCATTCCATCGATGTGGGTGATGCCCATCCCATTAGGTCAAAACCTTATTGCAAGTCAAAGGTGGAGGAACAACAAATGAGGACGGAACTCATGCAGTTATTAGACGCGGGGTTATTAGTTCCTTTGCAAAGCCCTTGGTCCTCCCCCTTTTGCTAATTAAGAAGAAAAATGGAGGTCATCGGATAGTTATGGACTATCGCAGGTTAAACAATCTTATGAAAAAGGATAGCTATCCTATCCCATGCATTGATGATGCCCTGGCCCAGCTTTCAGGCTCAAACTTTTTCTCTGCCATGGACTTGGCCAGTGGTTATTGGCAAATGGATCTATCTCCTCAAGATCAAGAGAAATGCGCGTTGATATGCAGTGAAGGTCTTTTCCAACCCACGCGATTACCTCAAGGGTTGTGCAATGCACCTGCCTCTTTCCAGCATGCGATGGATCACATTTTGCAGGATCTTAAGTTAACCTGCATTATCATCTACCTTGATGACATTACCATATTCTCAAAGTCCTTTAATGAACACCTTGATCATTTGAAGGAGGTATTCCAACGCTTACGACGCTCAACTATCAAATTAAAACCTTCAAAGTGTACTTTTTTCCAAAAGAAATTAAACTTCCTCAGACATACCATTTCTCGAGAGGGTATCCAACCCATACAAGATAAGGTTGAAGCGATTGCCAGAATGCCACCCCCCAAAAACCTATGGGATATACAGGTATTTTTAGGGATGATGGGGTATTACCATCAGTTCATCCCTAAGTTTGCCCAACTCAGCGAGCCCCTTGTTCGCTTACTAAAAAGAATATCCCTTTTCAATGGGGCACTGAACAGAAGGCTGCCTATGAAACAATGAAGTTGCTGCTACAAAAACGGCCTATCCTAAGGCATCCTGATTATGGAAAACCGTTTATCTTGTTTACAGACGCTTCAGACTACGCCGTCGGGGCCATCCTAGCCCAATTAGATGAAAAAGGGGTAGATCATCCTGTCTCATATTTTAGTAAGATGCTATCAAAGGCAGAACGCAACTATAGTGTTACTGAGAAGGAGTGTCTTGCCATTCTACTAGCAGTGAAGCATTACCGCCCTTTCTTGTATGGGACCTCTTTCACTGTGATTATGGACCACGCATCTTTAAAATGGTTGCAAAACATGAAGGACCCTACGGGGCGGTTAGCTCACTGGGCTCTAAAGCTCCAGCATTACAATATGAAGATTGAACACCGCGCTGGAACCCGCCACATGAATGTTGATGGGTTAACTCAGCTGCCCATCCTCCACTTAGATAACAGTGAAGCGGAGCAGCTGTATGATCTTTTAATGACCCCAAATGACTGGGAAGATGAGGATGAGCCTGTACAGAGGATGTTGGCCTGGCACTCCCATAACACTAAAGTAGAAAGCAGGAAGTTGTATAAACAAGTGGGGCGAAGTGGTTGCCTTACCTACGACCCTCAGAACGTGTACCTGTTATCTTGGAAGCTCATTCAACTTTAGGCCATGGAGGAGTAAAGAAAACCTACAAATGGATTAAGGATCGATATTTTTGGGAGGGAATCATGGAAGCCATCATCAAAGTCTTGGATGCTTGCCTTACATGTAAGAAGCAGTCTTGGCTCAAAACTAGATATCAATATCAGCTGACTACCCTGCAACAGCCATTCCATACCATAAGCTTGGACGTAGTAGGGCCGCTTCCTCAAACCACAGGTGGAAACAGATATATTTTGGTAGGCATTGACCACTTCACAAAGTGGGTTGAAGCTGTGGCGCTGCCAGCCCAAACTGCTAAGGCCACTGCCACCTTTCTTCATCAAAATATTTTCACTCAACATGGGTGCCCTCAAGTACTACTCTGTGACAACGGGAAAAATTTTACCTCCAGAGTAGTTAAAATCTTGGCTACTTCCATGGGAGCCCAGCAACTGTTCTCAGCTCCATATAACCCATCAACCAATGGTACAGTGGAGCGAGCAAATGGTACTCTGGTTTCTATTTTACAGAAAATGGCTTCATCTGATCCCCTTCATTGGGATCATTATCTCCCAAGCGCTCTTATGGCTTATCAAATTAGCTATCATCAGATTTTGAAAATGTCCCCTTTCCAAGTTTTGTATGGCAGGGAACCTGGCATACCTGCTCTTCTAGCTAAGGATGTCTTCTCTAGAGGAGAGGAACCTGAGAAAGCCATGCAAAGGTTAGCTAACTGCATCATTCAGCTTCAATCAGAGGCTATGACCAACCTAGCTAAAACAGTTACTAAAGAAGGCCAAGCTGCCAATGAGCTCTGAGCTCCTCTACCTTCTTTCCAAGTGTCAGATAGGGTTTTATATTACCACAATCACATAACTCCACGTAGTGGCAAACTTGGATCAATCTGGGAGGGGCCATTTACCATCATGTATAAGAGAGGAAATGAGTATTCTATAAAGTCTTTGGCTACAGAAATTATCATAAACTGGGTACATGGCCGCTTCCTATGACCCTACACTCCTCCCAACATTCTTGAGGGGGGCAATGTCAGACATTCTTCTTATCAACTTTTGAGAAAGAATGTTGGAGGTAAGAATGCCCCTTAATCTGCTACCATGATTGGCCCATCACCTGTTTGATCTTTGAAAAATAATGTGGTTATCAATGATATGATTACCAATGGCGAAAAGACCTTGGTGGATTCTCTGTGGAACCCATCTATTGGAAAAATATGATTTATAACCAAAATTCAGCTTAATAAGGTAATAACTGTAAAATGATTGCTCTGACTTCTCAGCCAAATTTGAGGTGTTTGTTACCACATGGGTCTGATCACCTCCTAGGTGAGAAGATTTTACTCATTGATGATTGGGTGCAAATTAACAAATCATTACCACATGAGTCTGACCACCTCTGAGGTGAGAAGATTTTACTCGCTGGTGATTGGATACAATTTATCATATCATTACCACACAGGTCAGTTTTGCCTCAAAATATTTATCTTTGATCTGATAGGCTGAAAGCCTATATTTCCTAATTTGGATGACTCAGCTTTATAATACTTTAGCCCCAAATACCCATGGTCTCAGGATTTAAACTAGTTTAAATAGGAAATACTATTTTAAAAAAGGACCTCTTTTTGGCTTGCCCCGCTTAATAAATAAAATACATAAAAACTTTAACAAAGCGTTATCTATTACTTTTATTTAAGAAGTAAGTTTCTCACTTTAACAAAATATTTGTGGCATCCATCTGTGGATCACACATTGACCACTATTTAATCAGTTGCATTGCACTGAGAAAATTGTTGGTAAATTTTCTTCCTTTCTTTTACAATAAAAATTTTTCACCAAAAACTATCAACTTTGATTTTATTGATATCCTTCTGGCCGCATTCCAGATGGCTTTTCTCTGGTGGTCCGTCAGCCCATATACCAGATTGGCTCTACCAGTATTGATGTCACTATGGCCCTTACCGTTGTAAACTGGATTCAGCGAGCTAGATACTTCTGGCAATTTAACCCTGTCCTTATGAACTTATGCTGACAATATACTGGGATCTTGTGGCCGTACATCCACCATCTTCAGGCAAGGATCCGCCCCCTTGTCTCCCCAGTTGATTTTACCCCAACTACAAGTGACCTTATCAAAACCATACATGTGGTACCACCCCATGCAGTGAGACCTCCAGGGTCTGGGGTGGCCTTGATTTGGTTCATACTTGGGTTGCTCTTTACTATTGTATTGCACCAATAATTTATCATTTCCCAATGCCCAGTTCCATACAACATTGTTTGGGCGGCAATGCTTCTGGCATTCTGGCTTGCTTTTTGGGTGCTTACGCATCCTGACTGGCAGGCCAGTCTAAACTTCTTCTGATTTTTCCATGACATAATTAACCAACCATTGTTTCCAGCCACTTCTGCCCTGCTCTTTGAGGTGGGCGTTGCAGTGGTCACCCTCTACCAAATGAAAGTGTAATCAGTAGTCTGCTTTTTGTTGTTTGTATGATTACTTGTTGGTTTTGGGAGTAGTATCCGCTCTACCCTGAAGAAATTTCTTCAGGGCAGCTGAGCTGCGTGGATTACTACCCCTCCCCCTTTTAATAGCCCAGAGGAAAGCTCACGTGTTCCATCCTGTGAGATAGTAAATCAAGCTCTTGACGCCCTCGCTGAGGTGCAGATACACTCAGCAATTGCCACTAACAATGCCGCTGAGTTATCTCATGCCCAACAAGGGGTCACTTTATTGGATGCTGTGGAAGGGGACCCTGTCGTTGGGTTAGAGGCCTTCTGTGCTCTTCCTCACAAGCGGGAGATCCTGCTTCGCTGATTGCCATCATATCGGCTGCCTTGAAACCCCTGTGTCATGCTCAGACCATTTATTCATATTGCTCTATACTATGGCTGAAGCCCCTAGTTTGGCTTCTTTAATCTCTGCCTTCTGCAAACTGGCTCCCACACTGGACCTCTCTAATGATATGCTTCAGGCAATCCTTAGAGCAGGTTTGGATATGGTTTCTGCTCATCACAAGGTTTGGTCCACCTCAAAAGGAATGGTAGACCAAATATGTGCAGCCACAACTACTATCAATGCCTTACCTCACCAAGATTCCTGCTATTAAAAGGGAAATTTTATGATAGGATTACCCAACGATGATGCAGACATAGTGTCTACCATTAAACCAAGAATAGTTCTCTTTTGAGCCCATTACTACTCCTGCATCAGAGTTGGCTGATTCATTTCACCTATAAATGAATCAGTAAAAGCTTAGATGGAGGAAGCTGGTTCTCAAGCCCTCATCCTCCCCATCTTTACTCCAGGAAAAGCTCTCAACCTTCCCCCAATTTACCAGCTATCTCTTCAGTCTCAACAGAAACGCCAAAATCTTCCAATAAACAAAATTTTGCTTATTTCTTATTGCCTATGAAGATTAGTATTGGATCCCACCATGTCTCCTTTGAGGCCCTGGTGGACACTAGTGCCTTGGGTAATTTCATGAGCATCGAGTTAGCCCAACAATTAGAACTGGACATGAACGCAGGATCATCGGTGATGGTGGCTTCTTCTGCCTCCCAGACATCATATGTTGTTCATCATCCAGTACTTTTTTGGTACATCAGTTTAGCTTCTGCAATTGATTTTCTGCAATGCCATACTTGGTGTTTCAAGTGATTTTAGGAGTGAGATGGTGGCGTCAACAACATGTCAGGATCCACCTGGAGTCTAGCATGCTGTCATTCATTAATGATCAACTGGAGGGTAAATTTCCCTTGATTGACACTCTTAAAAAAACTCAAGGTCACAGTTCTATCACTTCCCTCATCTCTCCTGTGGGGATATCGTCTGATTGTCCAGAAAGTTTATTGTGCTATCAAAGTATTTTCAATTATGAAAAAGCAGATCGCCTACCTCCTCATACTAAATTTCACTTGAGATTTCGTACAACAGTGGAGTTGGTGAATATCAACTGCCCATTGTACCCCCATACAGCAGAAGAGGAGGTTGCGCTAAACACTTGGTTGGATGACATGTTAAGAAAAGGATGATTGTTTAAGGATACCTCGCCAGTTGCATCTCCCATCATCTTTTCCAAAAAAGCTGATGGTTCACTGTCCCTGCGTAGATTATGGACATTTTAAACAAAGTAACGGTTCATGATCCCTACACCCTACCTTTGGAGAAGACAATAAGCCAAGAAATTATGAAATCTTGTTTGTTCTCCAAGATGAATCTCGTTAATGCCTTTAACCAGAATTGGGTAATGAAAGGACAAGAATGGTTAACAGTGATCTGAATTAAGTGAGGTATTTTACAATTCCGCTTAATGCTCTTTGGGCTGAAGAATGCTCCCACTACATTTCAACATATGATCAACAGTGTGCTGGGTTACCTCTGGTTTACTTGCGCAGTCACATATATCAACGACATTTTAGTTCACTTCCCAACTCCCAAACAACACGCTATTGACTTGGAAGCGGTTGTGGCCGCCTTGCATAAGGCAGGCTTGTTTGTCAAGCCTTCCAAATGTGAGTAATATAAGGAGGAAGTTACCTTTCTTGGGAACCTCATCCTTAAAGATGGCTATGCAATTCCTCCCAATAAGTTGGACACTATCCGAGAATGGCCAACCTCAACAACCCAGAAACAATTACGAAGTTTCTTAGAAACCATCATTTTCTTAGAAAAGATTCCCAGGCTCTTCCCCAGCTTGCTGCCCTGTTCCACCCCCTCACTGTAAAGAATGTACCATTTCGCTGGATGCCTGAATGCCAGCAGGCGTTCAAATCAATTAAAGAGGTGTTTTTATCTCCTCCTGTCTTGAAGCACACAGATTCTGCCAAGCCATATATTATTGTGTGCGATGCCTCCTCTGTGGCAGTGGGGGCAGTGTTACTCCAAGAGCACAATGGCCTGGAACATCTGGTCGCCTATTTTACCAAAAGTTTACCTCTACAGAGAACTCATGGCCCATCTACAAAAGGAGTTGGCAGCTGTAGCATGGGCATTAACTCATTGGAGGTATCTGTTACAAGGTGCTCAGCATGAGTTAACAGTCCGCATGGATCACCAGGCTCTTTTGTATTTTTGTAAACCCCAGAAATTGGCACACCAACAGGCATGAACCTATTGGAACTTGTGCAGCTTCATTTTTAAATATGAATTCATAAAAGATGCACTTAATGTACTTCCCGATTTTCTCAGCCACAGCACCACCCACTATCCCTCAGATCCAGAGGAATTGGACATCGTTACCATGATTCCTGCTACTCAAATCCTGTTGATTGTACCCCCTGTTGTCTCTTCCGTCGCTCTGGCCCCTGACGCCCCACTAGTTGATCAGGTTTTGACCAGGTAAATGGCTTGCCCTGAGGATGTGGAGTTGGTCAAGCAATTTTCCCACCAAAACCATAAACACTCGCTATACTCCTTAGAAGAGGGCCTTATTTATTTCCAGTCACAAATTTGGGTTCCCCCTTCCTTCAAAACTGAGGTATTTTGTGCGCATCATGATCCCCCCACGGTTGGCCATCTGGGTAATAAGAAATGCATCGACTTGATCAAATGGACCTACATTTGGGTGGGTTTAACTAAGGTGGCTCCAGCCTGGATCGCTGATTGTGCTACTTGTGCTCAGGTTAAGTTGGATCTCTCTGGTAGAAACGGGCTTCTCCACCCTTTACAGCAGGCGGAGGGTCCATGGACATTGGTGTCCATGGATTTTATCATCAAACTCCCCTGCTCTAATGGGTTTACAGTAGTGATGGTGGTGGTGGATCATTTCACTAAATTTTCCCATTTTATTCCTTGTACTTCTTCAATTACGTCAAAGGAAACCACTCATTTCTTTGTGCATCATGTGTTCTCAATGTTTGGCCTCCCACAGGAGATCATCAGTGACCGTGGGGCACAGTTCATGGCGCAGTTCTGGAGCAAACTCTTATCTATTCTAAAAATCTCCCCCTGTCGCTCCACAGGCATATCATCCCCAGTTCTGATGGACAGACCAAGTGAGTTAACCAAGTCCTTGAACAGTACCTGCGTTGCTATGCTGCAGCTGCACAGAACACCTGGGCCAACGACCTTCCTCTTGCTCAATTTTCTTACAACAATGGGACTCACGATTCCATGGAATTTTCTCCCTATGAAGTGACGTTGGGTTATAACCCTTCCTTTTTGGCAAGACCCTGCTTGTGGCCTGAGGTCTAAGCTGCCACAGACCATGCCAAACATATTAGGTCTACTCAATCCTTAGTGCAGGAACACCTCACCAAGGCTATTGAAGACTACAAGCAGTTTGCAGATCAAAAACGCCTTCCAGGTTATGACATAACGGTGGGCTCCTATGTTATGCTTGATACACGTCATTTACATATGCAAGTCCCCTCCCGCAAGTTTGCAAGTAAGCGTTCAGGTCCTCATTTGGTAGAGGAAGTCTTGGGTAATTGTGCGTTTAGGTTAAAGCTTCCAGCTCACTGGAAACAACACCCCATCTTCCATGTCTCCCAGTTGTCACCCTTTAAGGGTACAGTTCCCACAGAGCCTGAGCCAATCATTATCAAAAATGTGGAAGAGGCCAAAGTGGAGAATATACTGGCATCCCATAAGTCCCATCAGTCCATTCAATATCTTAATGGCTTGGAAAGGGTATCTGGCTTACAAGAACAGTTAGGTCAAGGCTTGCAATTGCACTAACTGTATGGAACTGGTCAAAGCGTTTCACAAATCCCACCCCAAAGCTCCCTGACCCCCCAAAAAATCATGACTGTAATGGCGATCAAGTTACCCAAGGCGCACAAGAATGTGGCCCTCGTGCAGTTTCCTGGTGGTGGTGCCCTTCCTTTGGAAAAAGGAAGGGTAATGTAAGTCCCAGGGAACGTCCCCTGTGCATAGATTGGGCCCTTTTCCCATTTCTGAGCAAGAAGTTACCAAAGAGGGTGGCAGTACCCCTCGTCACCCAGAGTGAACTCACCCACGTGGTAGACAAGCGTTGGGTAACAGCTATTCCTATTTGAATACCTCACCCAGTACCCACCTTCACCTCAGTAGAACTAGTAAATCTGATTGGGGAAATTTGCACTGAGATTGCTATAATGAAGTCTTTTGGTCCAAAATTGAGTGGGAACATGCCCAATGATCGTATCCCACATAGTAAAAAAGAGATAAAGGCTGATTTATCAGCTGGAATCACCAAATGTTTCAATTCAACTAACACCATGATCGCAAAAATTAACCCTCTCCCAAAATCATCAGGGATGATCCCTGACATGCAGGTAGTAGCATTGGACACCATTGATGAGGGTTCAAAGCTCCCTGCCGCAAATTGGGTGTTGCAGCTAATGCAACGCTTTTGACCAAATGAATGGCCCAGTGACAGGGCACGGGTGGGTTGGGCATCCTGAACCCATTTCCAACCAATTGGGACCAGCCCTACATGGGGTGGCCTTGGGGATTTCCGCTGCTCATTGGGCTAAACACTATTGTGCTAATTGTCATAAATGTAGTTGAGCCTTGGTTTGGGCATTGAGGTCAAACTGAAACTGACTTGGTCTGCCACTGAATCCTTCAATGTCAGTTCCCAGTGAACTTATTTGCCCCCATTCCCAAATAAATTGCCAGTTAGGTCAAAATTGAGGGTTACAATCCTGGCTTGTCCCTGCATCATTTGACCACTATTTAATCAGTAGCATTGCACTGAGAAAATCGTTGGTCAATTTTCTTCCTTTCTTTTGCAATAAAATTTTGCCTCCAAAAACTATCAAATTTTGATTTTATTGATATCCTTCTGGCCTCATTCCTGATGGCTTTTCTCTGGTGGTCTGTCAGCCCATTTACCAGATGGGCTCTATCAGTACTGATGGTCACTATGGACCCATCGTCATAAAATGGATTCAGCGAGCTAGATACTTCTGGCAATTTAACCCTGTCACCATGAACTTTTGCTGACAATATACTGGGATCTTGTGACCGTACATCCACCATCTTCAGGCAAGGATCCGCCCCCTTGTCTCCCCAGTTGATTTTACCCCAACTACCAGTGACCTTTAATAAAACCATACATTTGGTACCACACCCTGCAGTGAGACCTCCAGGGTCTGGGGCAGCCTTGATTTGGTTCATACTTGGGTTGCTCTTTACTATTGTATTGCACCAATAATTTTTTTTCCCAATTCCCAGTTTTATACAACATCATTTGGGCGGCAATGCCTCTGGCATTCTGGCTTGCTTTTGCGGGTGCTTACGCATCCTGACTGGCAGGCCTGTCTAAACTTCTTCTGCCATTTCCATGACAGGGATATAGGCATGCAGTGGGATGTGCTTGGAGATGGTAAGCTGGTGGGGGGTAATGGTGGCTATTGTGCAAGGTGCTGCTAGGCGCTCAGCACCACTTGGGATAATAAATTGGAGGATGCGGTCTGTGCCATAAGTGGACAGCCCTGACATCAACTCTTTATAGAGTGTTTGAGGAGAAGGTGTGAGGGGAGGTTTGCAAAGGTCACCTTAAGTGTGGTATCATCAGGGAGATGTGTTTGGGTGGTGTTAATAAGTGCGTTTTTGTATATTAAGGGCGTTGTTGCTTCAGCAACCACATCCTCTTCAGTGGGGAAGCCTATATTAAAGTAGCCCTTATAAGGGCAGAAGTTGATAAATCCTTCTGCCTCAAAGATGGCCATTGCCAGCTCAATAATTGCTTTGCCAGCATATAAGAAGAGACGGTTATACTTAATGTGGAGGCAAAAGAGGATAGTGGATTGAGGTAGGGCTAGGGGGTGGGTTGGGTGGACTTGAGTGAGGTGTAATGCTAAGTACCTTGGAGTGAAAAATTGGCCAGATGTATTTGACAGACTGGATGAGCCAGTTCTCACACGTTTTCATGCTGGGTGGTATACATTATCAGATGGAGCACCACTGCCCCACACTGGGGCAGCAGGTGTAGATCAAAGGACATAAATTGAAAATTGATGTGATGAGGTGGTGGTGGCAAATTAACTGTTTTTTTCAAAAATCACTAAAAAGTGATGTCAAGCATAAAAGAAAAAAATACTTCTTAGTTAAGGGGTGCTGCAATAACTTTGTGTTACAAGCAGATGACCTTTCCTTTCTCTAAAAATTTTTCCACCACAGTTAGGAATTATCTCGTAACCCTGACAGAGATAGATTTTCTTTCAGTCCAGGGATGGGTCAGTTAGGCCCCTATTGCTCTCCACAGTCTTGTCATCTTGGATGTCTTGCAGGCATAATGGTGTTATTCATCCCTGCATGGGTTTCCCACCTCACAAACCTGCTGTTCTGTGTTTAGGGGAGGGTATTAAGGCGGTCAATTCAGGTGCTCCAGGGGAGCTGATGTATGTGAATCCATTGGTACCTTTGTTGACTACTGGACATCCACCAGAGATGGAGGTGGCTCATGTGGAAGATGCTGCAGATCCCTCCCCTGAGGATGCTCTGGGGTCAGTTGGGCATATACCTCTTTTTCCCAGCTATAACTTACACAGTAGATAAGAACCAAGATCATGTATATTTTCCATTGCATGTGCAGATCCAGTTGGGCTCTCATCTGGTATCTGTGGAGGCTCTCCTGGACATGGGTGCAGACAGGAACTTCATGAGTTTGCAGGTTGCTTAGAATTTGGGCCTGGATCTTGACATCAAGTCCTTGATACTGAGTGCATCATCAGCTTCAATGACATGTTATTCAGTAAGGAAGCTCATACCATTTTCAGTGCATGAATATGGGTTCTGTTTTCAATTCACGCTGTGCCAGACTTATTGTTCCCATTATCCCGGTATGGGTAGTGGTGGCAGCAATAGGTAAGTACTGACCTGGAGCCCAGCATGTTATTCACAAATCTGCCTGTGAATGGCAAATTTCTGCTTATTGTCCCCTTTTCCCATTCCTAGAGAAGTAGGGTCAAATGTTTTAATTCCTTCCCTCTCAGAACTTCCAGCAGACTTTCCTTCTAGATGTGCCTGTTTCCAGGACATTTTCAATATGGAAAAGGCCAACCATCTTCCCTACCATTCCAATTATGATCTTGCCTTCCACCTAACATTAAATATAATTAACATCAACTGTTCCTTGTACCCATATACCAAGCAGGAGGACCGGCCCTGAAGGTGTGGTTAGATGACGTACTTGTGAAGGGTTGTGTTCAAGGTGACCTCTCCCATCACATCACCTATAGTTTTCACATGGAAGGCTGAAAGTACGTTGCAGACCTGCATAGACTATGGACATTTAAGTAATATCACCTTTCACAATCCCTACCCTCTTCCCCATGAGCAGATGATTATCAAGGCCATTGCAAAATACTGATTATTTTTAAAGCTTAATATGTGAATGCATTCAATCAGATTTGGGTGTCAGAAGGTCAGTAGTGGCTTATGGTGGTTTTTAATTAGAGGTAACTTCCAGTTCCATGTGATGCCTTTTAGTTTGAAAGATTTTCCAGCCACATTCCAGTGGATGACTGAAGATGTGCTTGGTAACCTACAGTTCACCTGTGTGGTGGCATATATCAATGATACCTTCATGGATCCCCCAATCACAAGAATCATGAGAAGAACCTTGGGGAAGTGTTGGATGCATTGCACAAGGCTGACCTCCATGTAAACCCTCTATGTGCAGTTTTTCAGGACTATGTTACCTTTATAGGGTCTTGGTCCTAAAGGTTGTTACATGATTCCTCCCGGCAACTTGAGGACATCCTCTTGCGGCCCATCCCACCACCCAGAAGCAGTTGCAGAGATTCCTTAGAACCGTCATTTTTTAAAGAAAACTCCCCTGCCCTCTCACAGCTGGCCGCGCCACTGCATCCCTTGATGAGGAAAAATGTTTCATTACAATGGTTGATAGAATGCTAATGGGCGTTTGACGCCATCAAGGAGGTGTTCATGGCACTTTCCATTCTTAAGCACACAGACCCACTAAGCCTTTCATCATCACATATGATGCATCTTTGAATGCTATGTGGCGGTGTTGCTTCAGGAGCATTATGGGTATGGAACATCTAATCACTTATTTCTCATTTAAGTTTGCTTCATGTGAACAGGCATGTACCAATTACAACAAGGAGTTGGCCACTGTGGCGTGGGCACTTATGCATTGGCTGTACCTCCTTCAGGGCGCGTGACATGAAGTGACCATATGTACAGACTATAAGGACCTCATGTACTTCCAGAAACTGCAATAGTTGGTGCATCACTAGGACCATATGTTTCATTAACTCTGCAGCTTTAATTTTAAGTTGAATTTGTCAAAGGTTCCTTGAATGTTCTCCCTGAATTGTTGAGCTGAAACCCAGTGTTGATTATGATGGAGAAGGAAGGACAGGAGCTCACTATGGTAATTCTGATGGCCCAGATTTTGGTCATTGCTCCTTCCACAATTTCAGTGGAAGAGTGGGTCCCAGAAGTTCCATGATTACTCAAGTACTGGAAGGCCAAATGACCTGCATGGAGGGGTTGGAGCTGATTAATCGGCTGAGACTCCTGGTGCATTGGCATACTCATTAATAATTTTGAAGAAAACAGTTTTGATTAAATCTCAAGTTTGGGTTTCACCCTGATTTGCAACAGGGTGATTTAGGCTCACCATGACCCTCTGGCAGTGGGTCACCCAGATGATAAAAAATGTCTTGACCCAGTGAAGTGTAATACAACTGGCTGGGGATCTATAAGGATATCTCAGCTTGGATCACTAGTTGCATAATGTGCACATGGACAAAGTCCAAATGATCGAGTCATAATGGCCTTCTCCATCTTTTGAATTAGGCTGAGGGTCTGTGGACTTAAGTAGATTTTGACTTCATTGTTGAGCTTTCCATCTATAATAGGTTTAATGAGATCATAGTTATTGTAGAATGCTTTACCAGGTTCTACTTGCATATCCCCTGTTCTTTATAGATTACCTCTGAAAATAACTGCCAGACTCTTTGTGCGGCATGACTTCTTAATGTTTGGGTTGCCACAGGAAGTTATAAGTAACCAGTGGACGCAGTTTACAGCGTCTTTTGGACAATCTTCCCAGCTATTAAAAATTAAGATGTGCCATTCTACCGCATAACAACCCCAGTATGACAGGAAGCTGGAGCAAGTCAATCAAATTCTCAAGCAGTACATCCAGTGTTATGCCACCGCTGTGTAGGATACCTGAGTGGAAGAACTCCCATTGTAACATTTTTCATGCAATAACGCCACCCATATATCTACTGAGATCTCACCTTATGAGGCCACACTGGGGTATAATCCCTCATTATCCCTGGGTCTGTGTCTTTACCTGGAGGTCTCTGCTCTGAGGAACATGTGCAACAAATCTGTAGCACTAAATCCTTGGTCCAGGAACATATGACTAAAGCCATCAGAGATTCTAAGATGTTTGCGGATTGAAAATGTCTTCCTTCCCATGAGATCATAGTGGGTTCCTTAGTCATGCTCAAAATGCACCATCTGCATATGAAAGTGCCCTCACAGAAGTTCACAAGCAAACGTTCAGGTCCTCACATGGTCAAGGAGGGTTTGGCAGAGGCGCCTTCTGGCTGGCTCTTCCCACTCAAAGGAACCAGCACCCCATCTTTCACACTTCACAGTTACACTATTTAGAGGTATGCCACCATGGACCTTGATCCAGTGGTGATCAAAGACCTGTGGAGGTTGAGGTTGATGCTATTTTGGCTTCTTGTTGCTTGCATTGCTCAGTGAAGTACTTGGTGGCGTGGAAGCCTTTCACTCATACAAAAATAGCTGGATTAGTGCCCAAAATTGCATGAATTGCCATGAGTTGGTGTAGGCCTTCCACGTGGAACATTTGTATGCTCACCGCCCTCCCCAGAAGGCTGCCTTTATTATGGCAATCAAGCTCCCAAAGGCGATCAAAAATGTTACGCTGGCCCAAGTTCCCAGTGGGGGTGCTCCCCTGAATCAGAAAGGGAATGGTAATGTAAGTCTGGGGGAGCAACACCTGCAGCTGAATTAAGAGGTATTCCAATTTTAGACCAAAAAGTGGAAAAGCTGGAGGCCATTTCTCTAATCGCTTGGGCAATTTAGCCCATTTGGTAGATGAGAGGTGGGTGATGGCGTACCCATTGAAGATCGCACCATTTACATATACCAACCACCCATGAGTTGATGCGGAAAACCATGGATGTGTGTGAGAGGTGGCATTAGATAGTAGCCTTTATTAGCAGGAGAACCAGTGATTATCCCCTTTGAAAGATTGTCTCCGGCAGTATAAATTCTGCTGATGTGTCAAAATGAGATCTGCCATGTGTAAATAAAGTGAATCAGTTTCAGGCGTGGGAATTTCCATCCACCATAGCCTTTAATGCCAGTAGATGGAGCCCATCCCTGATAGGTACAGGTGCAACAGATGCTTCCTTCTTACCTCAGCGGGATCATCTATATGTGGCCTAGCCATGGGCACACCCAGTTACCTGATGGACAAAGTGATGCCAATTTTCCAAGCAAAATCACAGCAGGAGGGGAAAGTTGGTGGCAAAGTTTGAGCATGAGCCAGCTGTCCAGATCAAGATTGATCCAGAATCATATAATTTTATAGTGCTGATCTGGTACAATAAAATTGCAAGATATTTACACCGGTGAAAGCAATCATTAAGGTCCCCAATTTGTTAGTGAGCTTAAAAGGCAGCAGACCCTAATAATTTCTGCTGTTACTCCAATTTTCCCAATTTTTACCTTTTAAAAATTCTAATAAAACCCAATTATATAAATAGTGTCAGATTTTATTAGAAAAATAAAAGAAGTCCACTGGACAGCTTGCAACTATGATTGCCAATTTTAAGAGTTATTGGCTGGTTCTCGCAGCTGCCTTTTTATTAACTCATCCATCAATATGGATGGCTGTACCTAAGGTATTCTGGCTGGGGTTCTGGGTGTTCACTCACCTGGAGTACCAGCCCAGTCTTTTTATTATCAGCATGCTCCATGACATTAGGTATCTATAGTTACATTTCTAATTAGAGCTGGGAAAAGCTTTTGGGCCATTGAAATATGCAGTAAAAGTTTATAAGGTGAAGGACATATGAATAGTAAAAAAAAGTAAGTTATAAGATGAAATATTTTGTGTTTAAAAAGGTTGATGAGTCTGAGGGTAGTTTTATGCAAACATATATAGGTTCAATATTAGAAATTAACATAACAGGGTACAAGGTATTTGCATCATTTAGCACTAATGAAGAGATTAACTGAATATAAACACAATGTGTTTATAAGTTGGTTACAGAAAGAGAGACCAGAGTGTTGCAATTAATGTTTTTAGAACCAATTGACCAGGAACAGGCAGGCACTGCAACTGTCATGGAGAGTGCTTATTATAAAGACCAACCTGGAATTCCATGTGAGTGAACACCCACAATCCCATCCAGAATACTTCATGTGCAGCATCCATAGAGACAGATGGGAAAGGCAGGAGGCAGCCATTAGGACTATCCAGGGATTCCCAAAATTGGAAATCGTTGCTATTAAATGCCTAGCAAACTCATAAATTTCAAAAAAGAATTGGATTTTGCTTTAAGAATTTCTTAGCCAAAACTAGGCGTATTTGAAATAAATGGAGTGACAGAAGTATCTTTTTGGGACCGCTGCCCTGTATGTTCACTAAATGGGAACTATAGCTGAGCGCGCTATTTCTAAGTATTTTGTGATTTAGCCCTGGTGGATCAACATTATAAATGGTTTTTGATACTGACTCAGATCCTAATTCTAAGACAGATTGGCATAAAATTTTCTACCAAGAATATTCATTCTTCTGAGATTGTGCTTGGTGCGGTGATGACAATATCTCCAGTGGACAGCAGGTTGCACTCACAGCCAGGACACATATGCTTGGCTCCATTAGGTAGGGAAAGGGTTGAACTCGCTAATACCTTTCTGGGGATGGGCTCATTTAAAAAAATATAGGAGAAAACTGGCAGATGGGGATATTTGAGCCCAAAGCTGACTTTTTTATTTTATTTCCACTGGTATTTAACTGTAAGTCTAGGGGAGCGTCCCCTCCGTTTGGACCAGATGGCGTTTCCTTTCCCATCCAATAAAAGACTGAAAAGGCCAGCTGCCCCCTCATTTCCCAGGGCGACCTCGTTCATGTGTTGATGAGTAGTGGGTAACAGCTTACCATTTGAGGACCTTGCCACTCATCCCAGTATTAACTTCAGCTGAATTGATACTGCAAATCAATGAAATTTGTGCTGAACTATGGAGAGTTGGTATCCTCATGGGGTAAAAGGTTCAAATGAAGTTGATGGCAACAAGCCTTTGGAATACAGACCCAAGAGCCCCAAAGACTTGGTACTAAATACTGAAAGGCGCGTACTTTCAGCAAACAAAGTATATAATGTTTAATTTTGGAAAAGCTCACTGATGGCATTGGGCCATTAAGAATTGTTGTTGCTGGTTTTGACTCACAATAAAAGCATTAAAATCCTCATCTGACATTTTTTGCTTGGTTAAATGGATGCCAGATTGACTGGGTGCAGGAAGGTTAGGTGCCCCAAACCCATTCCTGACTTCATGGGACCACCCCTATGTGTGATGGCCTTGAAAGGTTCCCGCTGTTCATTGGGCAAAACACCATTACTCTAGTTTTCAGAACTGAAAAAATCTAAAATTAGGCATCTATGGATGAATTGACAGTGACTTGGACTGCCACCAATACTTTTAAAGTTGGTTCAAAAACTTCATTTTAATTTCCCTCTCACTCAAAGTTCACTGGGTTAGACCAGATCTTGAGGGCTCAAATCTCGCGTTTTCCTAAGCTATTCCACAAACTTGATCATTTATTTAAGCAGTCATAACACTGTTGGACATTTTCTTTCACAGCTCCAAAAAAAGAATGTTGTGGGTCAAAATGGGCTGATGCAGGAAATGTCAGACATTTATAAGTTTCTGATGATAACAAGGGTGATTTAGATAATACAAATAATTTTGTCAGCCAAAAAGACCCTAGCCAATTATTGATGGAACCCCATAAATTAGGGTAACACTATTATAGATACTAAATAAGCAATTAGCACAAAGTTAGGCAGTCAAATTGCCCTGACCACACAAGGGAACTCGAGGAGTCCATCAGTGGTTTCTCCCCCTGCCAGTCCAATTTCCCTTCCAACGCCTAAGCGGGGATCACCCCCTTTTATAGGTGTGGTGGAGGTCCTTCAAGGTTATATAATTTTATTAAACGGGGATTGACTGAAACTTATCAAATCATTACCTCATGGGTATGACTTGCCAAAATAATATCTCCTCATCTATCATGCAGCCAAAGTGAAGCGAATTTTATGAGCTTTGATAGGCTACTTTTTCATATTACCTAATTTAGACCAGTATAAACTATTTGAAAACTATTGTTGAATTTCCTTAATTCTTGATACAGTTTAATTACTGAATGATCTAATATCAAGAGGGTTCATTTTGTTTATTATCACTCGCAGGACTCAATAAACTTATAAAAAACCCTCAACTTTCTAATTTTCAAGTATATTTACTTCTATTATTTTCTGTGGATACCTTCCCCCATTTGTTGGAGTTTAGGCATCAATAGCACCAGCAAGCCTAGAAAGATCCTAAGATCCAACAAGATGTTCTCACTACAAGGTTAGTATACCACAATAAATTATCAAAAATAAAGAGTGTTGGGGTGTATAACCCTTGCAACCTCACCTCTGCTGTTATACCCCAGCTATTTGCCCTTGAACAACAACTAACAAGCGCATTATAAAGACTCAAAAAGCTCTAACAGCGCCCTTTCAGATGTCCCTTTAAGGATAAGTTCACCCCTGGTGAGGGTAGTATTGCTGCGTTCTTATACATTTATGAAGCAGCCATGGAAGGGGCGACTGACCACTAGAAGGTCAAGAACATCCTTCCTCATTAATAGTCTCTTGGCTCAGGTATTGATGGTCCCTTATATGTTTACTCTACACATCTGGGCCGAGGTTAAAGAAGCTCTTATAGCGGAATTTGGATCCAAATAGAGTATATTAGGAAAAACAGGCTTTTTTGCGCTTTAAGATGTATGAAGGTGAACGGATCACTGTCTTTGCTGAGAGATTCTATCTTGCTGCTCAGAGATTATCAGCATCTAACATGCTAAACCTGGATGATGCCATTGCAGCTATGTTATCTGGGTTAGCTTCCCAATCTTCTTTAGCTTGGAATATCATATCCCTAAAGCGAACTTTTGAAAACGTCTGGGACATAAAAGAGGCCTTGTTAGATGTTGCTGATTTGTATACTTGTGTAATAACCAACGAAGCTGTGATAAACCCCCAGGTTTGGACTATTGAGGAGTGCACAACTGAAGCCCCAACGGAGGAGGCTATGTTGACTCCTATGCGGATTACTGCTCTGAGTCCAGAACTGGCAGTGGAGCTAACACCTGATCTTCCTTCGCCCAGCTAACCTGAGGTTCTTAAACCAGTAAAACAGAGTGCATCATCATCAATGGGGCAATGCTTCTGGCCCTCACCTTGCTACCACGATCAGCTTGTGCCATCTAAAAAACCTCTCCAAGTGGTTCAAAAGCCTGTTCCTAAGCCTAAACCCCTTTCTCAGGTGACATTCACCCCCATCAACAATGGGTTTAAGGAACAGGTCGCTAAAGCTAAACCATCTTTTTCTTCAGGGCATACAGCCACTGATCAACCTAAAGCTGGCGGAGTAAAAGCATCAATCTATACAATGCTATCTCCTCCAGCCAACACTAATTCAAAACCTGTAGCTATGAGGAAACCCAAACCTCTTTCTTTGGTGACAGTTGATCCCAACAACCATGGGCTCAACGAGAAGGCTGCTCAAGCTAAGCCGCCTGCTCTTCTAGTGATCATCGCTGCATATGGGCCCTCAGCTGCTAAGGTTATGACCTCCACCTCCGCAGCTCTTCTAGCGCTCACCTAATGTATGTGGACAACCCTTTGGATGATGAGTCTGAAGGGTTTATGAAGACGTTGGCTATTATGTTATAGGTGCCCCTATTGAAGTAGGTATACCGGATTGGCTGAACCCTGAAGGAGTAGATAAAGCCTGGATCCCTCAAGCAACTTACCTTAATCAAGTGCGGGGGTGCCCTGAGGTTATTGGTACCTTTAGCAATGCTGACCAGGTTATTGCTTTGCTGATCCGACCAATTCATCATGTTAACACCTTACAGCCCATTAAAGATGACTATTTTGAGACATCTAAAAAGCGTGCCTTTACTCTCCGTCTTAAGGAAGTATTAGCTCTCCCTACTAATTTTGGCATGACCATAACTAAGGTAGAGGTCGTTATTCAAAAAGTCCATGTTAGGACTATCTTAGATACTGGATCTCCTGTAAGCGTTATCTCTTCCAAGATGATCATGAAGATTAAGCTGGCTCCTGATCTTGAATGTACGCAGGAGTTTAAAACAGCATGTTTCAACAACACCCGTGCTATTGGAGCCTACTTCTCCTTGCCTATTCGGATTGGAAAGCTCATATTGTCAGCTCACACTGTAGCCTTGGTTAATAACGCTTACGATATGCTTATTGGCACACAGTTTATGATTGAGTATGATGGTATAATCAACATGAAACAGGGTTACCTCTCCCTATTCAGTTATAAAATTCCTCTATTCTTCACTTATGAAGAACCCCATAATATATACTACTGTTTAGTTGAATACCCGTCCTCTGCTTTATCTTTATTCTACATGACCTCTGGATGCAACATAAAAAAGTTGCCTAATTGGTGGATGCTTCAGAGGGCATTCCCTTTTTTGCTTTAGAGGAAACAGTAATTAAGGCTGAACGACGGGTGGTCGCTACCAAGATTAGTCTACAGATCCCCAAAGCCTGTCTTCTGAACATAACAAGCATTGATGGAATAAGCTCTTTAGAACCTCAGATGTTGCCAGGTATACTAGACCCCACTTATCAATGTCCCATTAATATCCTATTGAAAAACTTACTAATAAACCCATAATCGTCAAATACATCAAGAGATAGGGATAGTTCTGATAATTCTTATCATTAAGATTAATAGCGTCCACTTTATTAGGTCAATGTTGGATATGGGTTTACCCACTGACCAGATGGTGTGTACTCTGCCTAACGTCCACATCTCAGATGATTTAACCCTGGATGAGCTTAAGCAAATTCATTCTCAATTGGATACTTATAGTATATTTTCTTCAGACTGACACGGATTATGGGCATACGAAGGGGTGGAGCCACTCCATTGATGTTGGTGATGCCCAACCTATTTGATTTAAACCTTACTTCAAGTCCAAGGTTGAATAGCAGCAGATGAGGATTGCAATCAAGCAGTTATTAGACGCTGGGCTGTTAGTACCATCTCAAAGCCCTTGGGCGTCTCCTCTCTTTCTGATCAAAAAGAATATTGGAGGTCATAGGGTAGTATGGAATACCATATTTTAACAACCTCACTAAAAAAGAGAGCTTATCTACCCCCTCATAGATGATACCCTTGTACAAATCTCCGGCTCTAAATACTTCTCAGCCATGGACTTAGACAGCGGATATTGGAAAATGGATCTTTCTCTCCAAGATCAGGAGAAATGTGCTCTCATTTGCATTGAAGGCTTTTTTCAGCCTACCCGCCTACCCCAAGGGCTGTGCAATGCGCTGGTATCCTTCCAACGTGTAATGGATCACATTCTTTTGGACCTCAAGTTATGCTGTGTGATTATCTATCCTGATGAAATCACCATCTTTTCATCAACATTCAATGATCATCTCGATCATTTAAAAGAAGTTTTTCAACGCCTGCAGGCTTCTAACATCAAGTTGAAACTGTCAAAATGCTCCTTCTTCCAAAAGAAGCTTGATTTACTCATACATGCTATCTCACAAGAAGGGATTTAGCTTTTACAAGATAAGGTTAAAGCTATCTATAAAATGCCTGCCCCTAAAAATTCGTTTTTATTTGAGGTATGCTGACCAGGGGAAGGACATTACCAATACTCAATGAGCAAAAGAACTGAACGAAAGGATCAAACGGATCAAAACCAAAAACCAACTAAAAAACCAAAACTAAAACAAAACTCCAGCCAGGTAGGGAGCGGAATACTGGTAACCCACCATGGCAGAGGGTGAAGGGAGTCAGGTAGCACTTCTAATGATGTATTAAGCTGAGCATCCTTATTGAAGTTGTAGAAACGTATAAAAGTGGTGAGCCAGGGTGTGGGGCATCAGAATAGGGGGTGTAGGTGGATGAAAAGTTGGTTACCTT
>JAKSZP010008703.1:0-28423 GCA_022478985.1 Massospora cicadina | reverse complement strand
CATATATGCAATGATGAAGGTGTTAATAGTTAATCAATGGGCCCCCTGTAGTGAGCACCACTGTTAACTTTTGGCGGATATGACTTGTTTCCGCTGAAAGAGTTGCACTGGGTTTAGCCCACTGAGCAACAGCCAAACAATATGGAGATTGTTGGTCCTCCCGAATAAATGTAATAAACTTATAAAATATGAGGCAATCACCCCAGCTACGCTACTTTATTTAATATGATATAACCAGCAGACCCTCTCTGCTTTCACTCTCTCTTTACTCCTACTCCCTTCTTCCTTCTTCCTCTCTTTTCTTCTTCTAAAAACCTCCTCGACTTCTCTCTCCCACTCAACCTTTAACCCGCGGTATTCTTCAACGGATTCAACACATTTCACTTAGTCAATCTCTATTTGCTATCAATGTAAAGTTCGTTCGATCATCAAGGCTTCAACGAAATTTCCTTGATTACTGAACCCTAGCTGATTCAATCAATTCACTTAGCATTGCTCTAACCTATTACTTGCCCATGGAGCTCACTTTGCATCAAAATTATAATCCGCCAGAGCACTAGCTTATTGTCCAGTCATATTGAAATCTTGACACATGTCTTTGATGGCTATGATGATATCATGGTGGTGGTGGACCGTTTTACAAATTTTGACCACTTTGTCCCTTGCAGAATCACAGTCACTACGGCTGAGATAGCTAGGCTCTTTGTTACTCATGTGTTCGCTCTTCACGGGGTCCCTCAAGAAATACTTATCAATTGGGGAAACCAGTTTATCTCTGTCTTTTGGGAATATTTGTGTAAGACTCTCCAGATTCGCCCCTGACGTTCAACTGCCTATCACCCTCAATTAGATGGGCAGACTTAATGAGTGAACCAAAGGTTTGAACAGTTCTTGCAGTGTTACACCACTGCAGATCATTCAGATCTGGTTCCCATCTTTACATGGCCTAATTCAGTTATAACAATGCACAAAATGCATTATACAATTTACCCTTCTTTGCCATTTATTGCTTTAATCCCGCCTTCACCATGGAGCCCAGTTGTGGTCCCAAGGTGGATGCGTTGGTGAACTTTGCAAAAATGATCAAGAAAGTAAACCAGGGGGTGAGCATGAATTTAGATGCGGCCATGCAGGCTTACAAGGAGAACGCTGATGGTAATAGACTAGTTGGACAAGCGTATAAGGAAAGATTATCGTGATGCTGGATGCTAAAAACATCCCAATCAAGCAACCATGCAAAAAACTAGGATCAAAGAGGATTTGACTATACCGCAGTGTCAAAAAAGTGGGCCACGCCTCATACCAGTTGGATCTCCTCACCTCATTTTTAATCTTTTCAGTGTTTCATGAAAGCAAGCTCACGTTGTTTGAAGGCCCCCCTCCAGAGAATCCCAAGACTTGTCTCGTGGATGGGGCGCCAGAGTGGGAAGTAAAGGAGATTGTAGCCTCTCCTGGGTAAGAAGAGGACTTGAGTATATTGTATCGTGTAAGGGATTTGATGCTGTGGAGAACAGTTGGGTCCCAGCACGTGACTGCGCCCATGCCCAAAATCTAATTGTAACATTTCATGAGAATTTCCCTGAGGCTGCAGGATTGAAGTTTAACCAAGCCGTTGCTGCCATGAAGTTAGCACCTGCCCACAAAAACTTTTCCTTGGCAAATGCCCCTGGAGGGGGGTGGAGCCCAAAAAAGAGGAGAGAATAATGTCATGTTTACATGACCTTATTGAGGGCACCAAGAGCAAGGACAATGCTTGGAGGCAAGAGGTCCAAAGGGTCAAATTTCAGGACTTTCCATACCTTAGGCACACCTTGGTTCAACTCTGGGTACAGGCAAGGTATTCCCAGGTTGGTACAAGTGAGGTGCCTAACGTCCAGTCCATTATTTGAGCTCTTGCGCTAAAACAAACAAGTTAAATATTATATGATAATGGCTCAAGCTGGTTAATTGGTGTATGGGGGTTCAAACACCGTTCTATTTATAAAATTTTGCGCTTGGGTTGGGTTCAACTTCAATTGAACACTTGAGTAAGGTCAGTTTTGAAGTATGATACCATCTTGGATGGAAATGTGCGCCTATTGGTGCATTAAGGCTTGATATCACTTTCACTGATCCATAATTTCCACAAGTTGGCTTAATTATGTTTGCTCGACCAAATTTCTTGTTTGTCATCTTCCTAATAACCGCATAGTCTTTTCACATTTTTCCATATTTTGACTTGGGCGAACCTATGCACAGACATCTTCAAGGAGGTCTTGCAATGTGTTAGCCAATTTATTTTCTATTAAGTTATTACAGCTTCAGGTACAACGCTGGGTTTACCTGGTTCCCCGAACCAGGTAACCCGTGCTTTCTACCCCTGTACTAAACTTAGGTAAGAACTGCCCTCTGAGGCACAGCTAAGTTTTGAGGATTGCTTGATCTATTATTATTATTTTTACTGTGCTAAAAATCTTCGCCTTATGTTACTTCAGATAAAGCACCCTCTGCTGGGATATCTTTTCTTATAACACTGAATACTAGTTCCCATGCGCTGGTCCTGTGCACTGAGTACCACCACGCTGGTATTTGGAGAGTTATAGATACTCTCTTGACACCCTCAATGAAATGGGATTATTGGCTGAGGTGACCAATAAAATCAATTTATTAGTTGATTGAGTGAAGCTCGTTGATCTGATGGACATACAGCAGGAGGAGTGCTTGAGTTATTTGACAAGTATTGGGAAGTATTTGCCTATGACAAACTACAATTTGGGATGTGCGAGGAATATGATCCATAAGGTTGATAATGAGAAAAATTCGCCAATAAGGATGATATTGATTCAATGATCGAAGGCAGCTGAAGCGGTAGTGGAGGAAGAATCAGCAAACTAGTGAAGCATGGGCTTCTAGTTCCGCCATCAAGTCCCTGGGCTAGCCCATCTTTATTGTGAAGAAGAAGGACGGCTTTAATCAGGTGATGATTGATTATTGGAAGCTGAATAAGATTATGAATCAGATTTCATATCCACTACCACAAATTGACAATGCGGTATACTGAATGGGAGAAGTGAAGTATTTCTCCGCAATGATCTAATATTAAGATATTGGCAAATCTTTTTGCCAAGAGAAGACCAAGAGAAATGCGCAATTATCACTGCGCAGGGGCTTTATCAACTGACGAGGATGCCCCATGGTCTATGCAATGCGCCTGAAACATTCCAGAGGGCCATGGATGATATCTTAAATGACCTGAAGTTGTCATGCATCCCGGTGTACTTGGATGATATAAATGTGTCCAGTAGGACATTTACTGACCATTTGCACCACTTGGAGGAAGTGTTTAAGTGACTATCCATGGCCAACCATAGTATTAAGCTGAGGAAGTGTCACTTCTTCAAAAATAAGTTGAAAGATCTGGGATTCATAATCAACTCTAATGGACTGCAGCTGCAAGCCCAAAATTGAAGACATAGAGAAAATGGCCGTACCAAAGGGTGTCCAAGATATCCAGTATTCCTTGGAATTATCAGATATTATAAAGCATTGTTTCAGATTTTGCAAGAATTGCTGAGCCCCTCTTCCATTTATTGAAGGATCTGAAAAAGGGATTTGTTTGGAGCAAAGAGGCCCAGAGTTTTATGATAAATTACATTGGTATTTAATAGATTCTCCAATTTTGAAATATTAAAATTCCAATTGAGAATTTATAATACAAACCGATGATTTGTTAAAAGCAATTGGTGCCATCATGATCTATGTGGATAAACTTGGAGACAAACATCTGGTAGCATATGTGAGCCAGACACTCAGCAGTTGAGAGAATTTACACCATGACTGAGCGGGAATGCCTTGCAGTAATTTACACTTGTAAACAGTTTCAGGTGTATATCCATGAAACGCACTTCAAAGTGGTGACATACAACTCCTCATTACATTGGCTACACAATTTAAGAGAACCGTAAGGACAACTAGTCCAATGGGCATTAAAGATACAGGCTTATGATTATGAGATAGTCCACTGAGATGAAGCTTCTCATTAGAATGCGGATGGCTTATCAAGGTTAACAATGGTCCAAGTGGTATCCAGTAGGCGGATGAGCTATTCCAGAGAATGGTCAAAGGAGAAATTGGGAACAAGCCCTGAGAAATCCAAGTTGTGCTTTTGAAAGCGATGGAAAACACTGAGATCATGGATGGACAAGTTTTCAAGACTATTAATGGTAAACAGTTAATATTCTCAAAGCCGTTGTAACGAGCGGCTATTGTTCAAGCCGCTCATAAGGTTGTTGGGCATGGAGGCCTGAGGTAAATGACCGGCATATTCGCCAGTATTACTGGTGGTTCTATCAACTACGATGTAGCATAGTATCTGGCTTGTTGTGTGGAGTGCCAGTTGCATAAGCCCCACAAGAACACAGCTGGATACTGATTGGTCTACCATAATTTGCTTGCATATGGTGTCCATCAACGTGTTGGGACCATTAACCATGAGTACAGGGGGATTAAAATACATCATAGTTGCGATCAACCATCTGATGAGATGGGTCAAGATGAAGGCCCTGGCAAAAGTAGACATGACAAACACTGCAAAGTTTATCCTGAGAAAGTAGTATATTGATATGGATGGCTGCAGGTCTTGTTTAGTGAGAATGGAACAAATGTTACATATCATGTGATCCCACAAGTAAATAATGTAATGGTGATCTGAGGAGTTGTATTAGTACCTTACCAGCCAGAGATGAATGGACTGGTATAATGGGTCAATGGGACGCTGGCCATGACGCTGAGGAAGCTAGTCGCAGGGAGAACTTCTGCGTGGGGAACATACCTTAGTTTGGTGACATTCGCCTACAACATAAGTCATCATACGGCAATGGGAAAACGCCATTTGAGTTACTATATGGAAGGAAGGCCGCGTTGCCACCAATTTTATATTTGGTGGTAGAACCAACAATGAGGATGAGTGCTGAGCAGTACCTGAATCAATTGTCAAAATTTTTATCAAAATGCAATTGCAAGCATTTTATACAACCTTAAAGAAAAAAATTAGAACAAAAATGGTGGATGATAAGAACTGATTGGCCTTATCAGAATACCAAATAGGTGAAAGAGTTGCCTATTGAAATACTCATGGTTTTGTGGGAAAAAACAAATTAGATGCGTTGTGGTCAAGTCCATTTAAGATTATTGCCAAGATGGTGATGGATTCCTATACCGTCAAGAACCTCTTGGATGGAAGAATAGAGAATTGAGTCCATGCTAAATACTTAAAGTGATATATCAATGAAAAATAAAGAAAAAGGTATTCCTAAGGGACCGCTGAACCATTAAGATGGTTATGTCCTGATGATTAGTTAAGTCTAAAAAAAGGACCGCTGAACTAAACTAGATGGTTAAGTCTTGAAAAATAAGACCTCTGAACCATAGAAATCTGAAAGGTTTAAGTATACCTAGGAACC
Source organism: Massospora cicadina (assembly GCA_022478985.1). Lineage (NCBI taxonomy): Eukaryota > Fungi > Entomophthoromycota > Entomophthoromycetes > Entomophthorales > Entomophthoraceae > Massospora > Massospora cicadina. The sequence continues at coordinate 22,982 of JAKSZP010008703.1, read as the reverse complement.
AGTTTGGGGGAAAAGATAAAAAGATGGACTGCTGAACCAAATGAAGGTCAAGTCCCGTATAAAAAAGAAGAAAAATAAAAATTATTGATATATATATATATAAATTAAAAATTAAAAACAAACATAAAAAATATATATTTTTATAAGTTTTTATTAGTTATCCTCAACTTGGGGATGATTATACCTATGTCACCTCTTGGGGGAGGATGAATTGCAGTAAGAGTAAACAAACCATCAAAATCAATGTGAGATCAGACGCTAGTGAGGGCTAGACCTACTCAAAACCAAATTCAAAGAGCGGATGCTGATCCTTGCAAGAATGTGACTATGGGAAGAGAAATGGAAATATTGGTACTTGCCAAATGCAATACCCTAGATCAGGGAGGGAAAAACAGAACAAAAGAGGAAATTAAATAACTTCAAGTAATCGCAATATGGCACTAGAGCCAGAAGATTGGTCTTGAGCACTTGCTGACAGGCTTTGTCAAGAACATTGGACATATGGACCAACATCAAACAAGGGATACTAGGTGGGGGTTGCCAAATCATACCCCCATTCAAAGCCATCAGGTGAAGATACTGATAGGACGTGCCAGAGATGAGATAGTCATGCAGTGAGAAAATGACATCCTGTAGACGATGACTACAAGCTTCTTTAAAGTAAATTCAGAAGGAGTGATGGAATCCAGGAGAGGCTGGAAGCTTCATAGTCAGTCTTTGAATAACTTGGCTGGCAAAGAGAAGAGCATAGGCTGCAACATCTTAATCTGAAATGTTATTAATACTGGAGAGGTTCAGAGCTATGGAAGGAGCCTAGTTACTTGGGTCTTAATTCTGCATAGGGGAGTTCAGAATGTTCGCAGTTTCTGATGACTAGTTCAGTTGACAGAACAGCTGGTTTTTAATACTGGATGAGTCAGAAAAGGAACTTTAGAAGCAAGTCCAATCCATTACTTGTGTGCCAGCTCTCATTATTTTTGCTGAGCATCAACTTGCTCAATACGTTGAGGCGATGGACACTGCCAGCCTCATTAATGAGGAAAACCCCCAACTATACCTCATTATGCCTCATGTTGCTGATGCTCCCACCCCAATGCTGTCCGCCATGGTCCGCCAGCTTATGCTGGCGCCGGACAAAAGTTTCCCAAAGCCTCCTAGCCATCTGATATGGCTTCCTAGGGTGATACCCTAAGGGGTTATATTGAATTTTTTATTTTATGATAATCCCTTTGTTTGGCCCATTTACATATAAAGATGCGTGGCGGCTCCCCCTTTTGAGTTGAGCACCACTAGTAATAAAAAAAGCAAGTCCAATCCAGCATGGAACAATCAATTGAGAGTGAAGGGCATTGCTTTCAGAGGTTCAACAATGATCCTAGAAGTATCTGTGAATGGAGCCAAATCCAGGAGAGTTTCAAAATCTAACTCAGGAAGCAATGACAGAGGAAGGATTGGTTGTAAGTCATTTGAAACAATTGCTAACCTGGTTTTGTCAGGGTTGAATATAAATTCCGGTAATTCTACGGAAGAATTGGCCATGGGCACTTGACTGGGAGTATGAGTACTGGAGAGACCATAGAAGAGGTTCCATCACGCATATTGACTCATCATTTGGAAGAGCTGAAGGTCTTTATTGGACATGCTATCAAGCAGTTGTTGGTACTGAGACTCCAAATTTGACATATGAGCTGGATGAGAGGGGGATGTTGGTCCTTTATGATTGTTGACAATATGCACTTTGGAATCAATTAAGCTCTAATTTTGGGAATTTAATCTCAAAATTTAATGAGATAAGCTCTTCAGAGAATAATTAAAAATGATATGAGCCATTAAGTTACTATGAGAAGATAACAGAAGCAAATATAAATGAGAATTCTTAATTGCATCATTAAATGAACATTGATGGCAAGAATCTCCTGTTGAGGGCGAGGAATAAAATCAGGAAATTGAGGACGCCAGACCATGAATCCTGAATATGACAGTGGGCCATATGCCCTGACGGGGGGAAAACTTGATCCTGGATTTTGTATTTTCATAAGGAAATGATCAACCTGGCACAACAGAAGGTCGTGGGGACCGTGCTCTGAGTAGGCAGTAGTGAGGAGGAAGAGGAAGAGATCCGCATGCTGAAGGTCGTTCTGAACAGCATATAGTATCAATTGACTGTACTAGGCTTAAACAAAAAAGTATCTGACCTAGGGTCTGGAGTGGTATTCTCTTGTCCTTATCCTATTCTTGCTGGAAATCTAGGCAAGAGGGGGATGTGTTAGGATTTTTGCCCATACTTCCCGCCGTCTAGATTACCAGGGGTCGCTAGGGGATAATTCACTACAGCAAGTGAACTGGATATCAGTTGACCCAAATTTTTGGGTTAACAATGTTTGGGGGATTTTAGGTAATTTGACTGTTTTAACATTGGGGATCAATCTGAATGAATGCATAAGATCTCATCAGGCAGAGTTGCTGACAAAATGGGGGCATTTGATAGTTAATTGATGATTAACTATCAGGTTTACTGATTGGGATCAGTTGGGTTTCATCACTGATGAATTGGGAATTTAAAGAGCAAGTTGCGAGTTAAGTAATACCACCTGCAACTAGCAAATTGATTATCTGTTTTATGACCTTCCTTAATGGCTAACAAGTCCCATTACCTAAACTGGTCGCTTGCAAAATATGGTTGGTTTGGTGGGATCAAGTAGAAAACGTTAGGTACATGTTTTCTGACACTTTCCATTTTAGGTCTCAAGGATGTCCAATGATGAAATCATAACAGGATGGGAAAGACCATCACTGATGGGACAACAGAGGGTAAACTAATGACAACAACTGCCTTTTCATCGCTGAAGGGCCAACTGAGGGTTGGGCACTGAATTACTCTATAAATTCCCTTGAGAATTCACTTAATAAAAAGAATATTTTTACCAGAATTCATTATCAGTTCTATCCATCTTCAAGAAAATTATTGCTGTGTGTTTTAATTTGAGATTCTTTAATAGGATAAAGAGCAAGGATTGAGGATTCTTAGAAGAGAAGCTGAGCTAATATGGGAATTACTGATTACTTTTTCACCAGAGGAAAGTACATAAACTATGATCTGAGCATGGATCAAGTTAGGTGGATAAGATAATAATTACTGGAAGAGAGGACATCTAGAGTACTTCAAGGAGAAATAATGGTCAAGCGTTGGAACTAACGCTAGTGATCTACTCAACTATGGATAATAGTCTTCATACTATTAACAATTATATATATATCATTAGACAACGTGAGGATTGCACATCAAACCTGTGCAGTTAACAATTTTAGGGGTTAATATTTGTGAGGAGCAGCAAAGACACTAACTTTTTAACAGCATCTCCATTAGATTGGTCAAATAATGCTGCGGTTCCACGCCACCAGTATCCTCCACACAAGAGTAAAACAGAGCAGGTAAATCCAGATGTCTACCATATAGCAGTTGATAAGGTCTCTTGTCAGTGATTAAATTGTAACAGATATTTTATGGAAAGAAAGCTTTAGTTAGGAGATTACTCCATTCAGAGGTTAATCTTTCACTAGCTTGTGGAGTATGTTTACCAATGTTCCGTTGACCCATTTCACCATACTTTGGATTCTGGATGGTAGGGTGTAGTCAAGATCCCATAGATTGCCATCAGTATATTCAACTTGGGCAGGATATGTGAAGTGAAATTGGTTCTGTTGTCCATTAGGATGAACTGAGGTCAGCTATGTCGCTGTATGACACACTCCATGGTAACTTGGCGGTCATGACTGCCACCGAATTATTAGCCGCCCTGGCTTCCACCCATCTCATCAAATGGTCAATTGCTACGATTATGTACTTATATAGGTTTGCACTAGTTGGCAAAGGCCCCACTGCATCAAGTGAAACGGTATGCCATGTGAACTGGGGCTTAACCAGCTGTTATGTGGTCTCCTTGTTAAAGGTTTTTCCATCTGGCACTGATGACAACAGCTAACCATCTCCAGCACGTCATAATGCATGCTCTCCCAATAGTAGTGGGGTCGCAAAAACTCCAACGTTTTCTGCAACACATCATGCCCTACCGCCTGATGTGTATCCATAATAATCACTGGTCTAGCAGAGGGTTTATGGAAACTTAGCGTCAATTCCCCAATCCGCTTATAAAGTTTCCCATCACGTAAGAAGGTATCCAGTATAAGCTCATCTGGCACTTTGGTCACTTGCGGCGGCTCATCATGGTAATTTCTTACCACAATCTTCTCATAAATAATGTCATCTAAATCCATCATAATGGTGACCTTTGGTAGTCATGAAAGAAAGTCTGCATTTTGATGTTTTGCTCCTGGCCAGTGTATGATCTCAAAATCATAAGCCTGGAGCTTCAAAGCCCAATGCGTTAGCCATCCTTCAGGTTCATGGAGATTTTGCAGTTAACACAAAGATGTAAGATCCGTTACCACTTGAAATTTCATCCCGTGGAGATATATCCAAAACTTTTTATATGAAAATACCACTGCTAAGCACTCCCGCTCAGTCATGGTGTAGTTCCATTCATATAAGTTTAATCTTTGGCTAAAAACGCAACAGGGTGCTTTACCCCATCATCATCCTTCTGAGATAATACTGCCCCTATGGCGGAAAGTGATGCATATGTTTGCACTATAAATTGTTTTTGGAAGTAGTGGTATTGTATGGGAGCGCTCGCCAACGTGGTTCATAAGACATCAAAAGCGTTTTGACATCGTTCTGTCTAGTCAAAAGTGGGATTTTTTTTCAAAAACTCAAAGAAGGGTGCCCCAATACAACTGAAGTTTGGAATGAACCACTAGTTATAACCAACCATCCCCATAAACACTTGGATATCTCTTTTATTACCTGGCCAGGTCATCTTGCTTATAGCTTCCACCTTTGCCATCTGCAGTTTAAGCCCTTTTGAGTCCACCATAGACCCAAGATATTCCAATTGCTCTTTAAAAAGTGACACTTCTGTGGCTTGATCTTGATATTAGCATTATAAAGTCGGCAAAACACTTATTCCAAGTGGTCAAGATGCACTGTGAACATTAGCAAGAGCATGTTGATATCATCAAGGTAAACTATAGCTCAGGACAGCTTCTAGTCACCTAGGATTGTATCCATAGCACGCTGGAACGTAGTCAAGGCGTTGCACAAACCCTGTGGCATACGTATAAGCTTTAATAACCTTTTTGAAGTGATTATAGTGCATTTCTCACGTTCCGCCACTGGCAATTTGATCTGCCATTACCCCAATATTAATTCCATGGCAGAAAAATAATTAGCTCCTCTAAGTAGATTTAATGTATCATCAATCTGCGAAAGGGGGTAGGAGTCTTTCTTTATAACGCTATTGAGCTTTTGATAGTCAACGACCACACAGTTAGTGCCTTCTTTTTTCTTAACAATAAGCACCAGCGTTGCCCATAGGCTCTTGGATGGCTCTAACATCCCTTGTTCAATTAATTTGTCTACCTCATCAGAGACAACATCTTAAGCCACTTTTGAGCGCCGAATAGGCCGTGAATGATTGGGATGGTAATCTCCCATGTCTACCCGATGAAGCACCCCTCAGGCGCACCCCAAATTGTGACATCAGAAGCAAAAATACCCCGGTACTATTCAAAATAAAGCCATCGCCCTATTTTTCTATTCCTCCAACAATCCAGTTAAAGTTTCCTGTGGAACCACTTCCAATATGCCAAATGGGGATTTTTTATTAGGCTGAGGTCATCCAACAATCTAAAGTTGTAATATGGTGAACCTCGTCAATAGGGGCCAAGTGAATGTAAGCCACCACTTGGTGCCTTTGGATTTTCATTGACTCCTTCTGTAGATTTGGTAGCAATACCTTTACTTCCCCATTTCCTGGTACCAATAGCCCCAAAGCCACATGGGGTTCAAGCCTCAATTGCTGGTGGGACCCACAATTTCCCTGTATAGCCCTTCTGTGATGTCAATTTCAAGCTCTGTCCCTAATATGACCTGATGCCCAGATGGTATGCTTACAGTGCTCGCAGCTCGTAGAGGATTACCTTTGCATTCATAGATATGGTTGGGTAAAGCTCTGGTCCTTAGCTTCATGCACTGATATTGACCAGGAATCACCCCATCACTATATGTCAAATTGATTTGTCTGGAGCGGATTGGGTCTTTTGGGATTTAGCTAGAGTGAGGTAAATGGGGATATGTTGTCCCAAAATACTAATGATCTCTACTGCCATATCGACTTCAGCTCCAAATTGCCTCATGAATGCTGCACCAATCACCATGTCATAGTTATTATTTAGCAGAACCACCACTGGAGAGGAATCCTTCACTAAACCAAATCTCAGAGGTAACGTGCTGTAAGCTTCTTCAGACATAGTGCTCTGTGCCCCTGCAGTCCCATACACTACTCTGTGATCCACATCAGACTTCAGCGAAAGCTTAACCACAAGCTTGGTGAAGATTATATTAACTGAGGCACTAGTATCTATAATAGTTCTAATTTTTTTGTTCTAAACAAAAATATCACAGTAGGTACACTCCAAATAAGAAGAACAATTGGTATTTTTTATGTTAACGTCCATGGCTTTTTGTTACCCAGGAAAGAGGATATACCCATACTGACATGAGGATACTCCTGAGTTATCTTTTCTACTGGAATGGCTACATTAACCCCCACTAGGGTGGTGACTTCCGTTGAGGGTCCAGAATCACTTGAACTATTTTTTCGAGGATTTTCCATGCATATGGCTTTTGCACATCTCAGTGGAACTCAGAGTCTGAAGGGGGATAGTCGCTCTCTTGAATGAAGGTGGAGGTATTGGCCAGAAGTTGTTAATATGATAAGTATTCAGATTGGATACCAGGGGCAACGCAAAGAGACACTTGGGAATCGTTAGGAACAATTAAATTCGAATTGACGGAGGTAGAGCATCCTGTCTTAACTCCTCTTGAGCTTTTCCTGCCCAATCATAACAGATGGCTTTAAATGTACATGATGGTTGCCTAGGAAGTTAGCTGCATAATGCTCTTTTCGTCTGCACAAGAAACAAGAATTAATATTTACAACTCCCATCTATAGTTTGCGCCTGAAGGGCCAGGTTGAAAGTTTACTGAAGTATTGAAGTTAGCCTGGGGTGGGGTGGCTGGGCATAAGGAGGGCGGAAAGAATTCGCTGAATTATAGAGTAGACGAATATTATCTAACGGATTACAACTGGGTTTTTGCAATCCATTTCCCAATGAGTATGCCACGGCGGTAGCAGGGTCCTTCTGCTCCACATTGGGAGCTCTGAACATATTGTAAAGATGGTGAAAAGTGTTAACAATTTGAAGAAGTCCCACGTCTACATTCAGTACATGAGTCTTAGCATTATGCAGCTCACGATATGGTTTGACAGCCACCATAATAGCTATGCCTACATCCACATTGGTTAAGATTTTGGCTCCCACTAACACATGAGCTTCATCCATTAATCACTCTTCAAAATCTATAGGGACTCATTATTGTGAATCTGTATGGTCAGAAAGTCAGCCTTGCACTGCGCCATCTTAGCCATGCCCCTGAACAGATGGAGCACAGTCTCCTTCACCTCTTGATAATATACGCAACTATTTTGGAGCTAACAGGTGACCTGTTCAGCGCATTCAACACCCAGAGCATAAAACAACAGTTTCACTTTCTGCTAATCCAATGACCCTTCCACAGTGACTTTGAACCATTTAAAATACCTATGCATGTGTCCATCATGACTGAAGGGCGGTAACTTCTCAATCCAAACAAAATTACCTCGCTCCAGTCTTCAGGCGAGAGGAACAACAAAAATAGTTTCCAAAACGAATGAGGGAAACATCCCCTTATGGACTAGCATAGGGTTGCGCAGATGTATGAAAATCCAGCAAAGTGGACTGGGAAGAAGTTGAATTACAAGGAGGAACTGCCGTGACCCCTGAGTGATACTAGCTGGCTGATCTGTAGCATTCTTCTCCCAACTCACCACTGACTGCACCCTTACCCCCCTTACCAAGCTGTTCAAAAATGTTTATTGTAATTTTGGTGGAATCAGTGAGATACGCCAAAGGGATTTTGCATAGGGTTAAGCCCATTGAGCAATAGGACTGATGATATGATGATCATCATCCTCAAAACAAAGTAATAAATGTAAAATAAATAGGGAGCAATCACCTCAAAAAAAACTCTTTACTTAATTTTAATATATATCTAGCAGATCCTCGCCGGTCCGCTCACTCTAAGCTACTAACAATATTCCTATGTCAATCATCTCATCTTGCCTATATCTCAGCGACTTTGGCTGGTACCATTCCCTCAGCTTAGTAATTCAGTTCATCATACCTCATTGGTTCCAGTAAATCTGCATTCATTAAATATATGATCGCCTAATTTGAGGCGATTTACCAACTATTCATTGTACATCAATATCTCCTAATTTACTCATTTGGAAGCGATCCAATAACAATCCATTCAGACCTAATATAACCTCATCTCAAGGTGCTCAAATAATTGTAACTCATACTCAGGATCACCAGATTCTATCCATTCCGCCAGAACGACTTAGGGCTTATTGTACAGTCATATCAGAATCATGAAATTACCCCCTTAATGGACAATAAGGCTCCTATTGCTTATATTCCAGGAGGAACTTTGCGTGCACTTGGTTAATGATCCAACTGCTTTCAGGGTCTTTGATAGTATATGCATCCATACATGTCTTCTCAGTAACTTCAAACGGGCAAATTCAGATGCTGGCCAACTTTTGCTTCCACCTAGAACCATGTTTTCATGGAATAGAACCATGTCCCATTCTTTGAACTGAGCTTCCTTCTATGCCATACCTGATTGGCAGCTTGAGACTTAATCTTCTTGGCTAAACTGAACATGTATGCTTCAGTTTGCAATTTTATTAATGTGTTGGCTAGGGTCATCAAATAACGTTGTGGATCTATTCCACCAGTATCTTCTACACAGGCATATAGCAGAGCCAGAAGAGCAGGGTTTATCCATACAGTAATTGGAAAGGGCTCTTCCCCATGGCTTAATAATAACTTATATTATAGGCGAATATGGTGGTGGACAGAAGGAACTTTAATCTGAGGGTCAGTCCGCTACTAATTTATGGAGTATGTTCACTAAAGTCCCATTGACCTTCTCGACCAATTCGTTGGACTTGGGCAGTAGGGGGTTGTCAGAACCCCATGGATGGCCATCAGCTTGTTGAGCTTTGGGAGGATGGGGGAAGTGAATTTAGTTCTGTTATCATTAATGAGGAACTAAGGGCAGCCATGCCTCAGGATAATGCATTCCATTATGAACTTGGTCACTGTGACTGCCCCCAAATCTTGTATCTTTCTTGCTTCAACCCACCTGTTCAAGTGGTCGATCACCACCAGAGTGTACTTTGACTGGTTAGCTCCCTTTGGCAGAGGACCAACGACATCAATGGAAACTGTATACCAAGCAAAATGCAGGTTCGCTAACTGGTACAAGGTCTTCTGGCGGAACATCTTTTTCACTTGGCGCTGGTGGCAGGAGGAGATAGTATTGAGCACATCGAAGTTCATGCTTTACCAGTAATACCAAGGCCGCAACAATTCTATCGTCTTGCACACATCTCCATGTTCAACAGCCCTATATGCGCTCATGATAATGTTGGGCTGTGCTGAGGGTCACAGGAAGCTCACTGTCAAATCATTAATCTTCTTATACATCTCACCATTCCTCTGGAAGGTATTGGCTCATATTTCATTCAACACCTTTATAACTTAAAGCGGCTCATCATCATACTTACTGCTGAGCAACTTAATTGTACATAATGTCGCTTAGATCTGCCGTAACTGCAATTGTTGGTAATATAGACAAGCAATCAGCATTCTGGTTTTTTGCTCCAAGTTGATGGAGGCTTTCAAAGTCTTAAGCCTTCAGTTTGAGGGCCCATCGGGCTTGGCGCCCTTCAGGCTCCTTGAGTTTCTGCAACCAATGTAATGAAGCGTGATCTGTTACTACTTTAACCTCACTCATGCAAATATCACTGAAATTGCTTGTATGCATAGATCACTGCTAAGCACTCCCGCTCGTCATGGTTTAATGGTTTCATGGCTGTCAAGCTCCAACTACAATATGCTACGGGTTGCTCTTCCCCCTCATCGTCTTTTTGAGATAAAACCGCCCCATTTGTGGAATGGAAGTCACCCATTTGAACAATGAACTCTTTATTGAAGTTCCGATATTGTAGCACTGGCGCACTGATCAGCGCCACTTGTAGTGAATTAAAAAGCATTGTTGGCATTCCATCTATTAAAAGGTGGCATCATTTTTAGACTCAAACAGAGGACCTCCAATACAACTAAAATTGGTAATAAGTGGCGGTAATAACTGACCATCCCCAAAGATACCTGTAGTCACGTTTGCTTCTTAGTGTAGTCATAATTTTAATATAGACTTTATCTTGGCTGGTTGAGGCTTCAGCCTAGTCGCATCTACTACAAACGCTAAAACTCTAAATGTTCTTTGAAGAAGTGACATTTTCAAGGCTTAATCTTGATATTGGTCTTCAAAAGCCAGCGGAAGACCTCCTCCAGATGGGTAAGATGCTAAGAGAACGTTTGGGAAAAGACATTGATATTGTCAAGGTACATAAGGATACATGACAGCTTCAGGTCGGTGAGAATGGTATCCATGGCCCGTTGGAACGTAGCTGGGACATTATACAGCCATTGTAGCATACAGGTTGGTTGAAAAAGTCCTTTGGATGTGATAATGGCGCATTTTTCCTGTTTTACCATGAATAACTCAATCTGTCAATAGCCTGATATTAAAACCATTGCAGAGAAGTAACGAGCTCTGTCTAATCAATCCAACGCATCATCAATCTGCGGCAAGGGATATGAGTCCTTTTTGGTGATACTGTTTAACTTCTAGTAGTCTATTACCACCCAGTGGGTAATGTCCTTCTTTTTTACAATCAGAACAAGCAAAGCCCACAGACTCTATGATTGTTCAAGCATCCCTTGCTCCAGTAGCCTTTCAAAATCCACTGTCACTACTTCCTCAGCTGCCCTTAATCAGCGGATTGGTTGTGACCTGATGGGAGAATGATCCTCATTGTCTAACCAATGGACCACCCCCGTGCGCATCTTAAATCATGGTCATTGGCAGCAAAATCTTTATTATTTGAAATAATGCCTTTCTTTGATCCTTTTGTGTTTCAGATTTTTCAATTAATTCATTATACGGTACCACAGTCATTACGCTGGGCTGTGATTTGATGGGTAAACCAAATTCATCCAGTGACCAAAACTCAAGTACCTGAGGGACCTCCCCCTTGGGTATCAAATGCAAATATGCCACTATTTGATGTCAGTGGATCTGCAGAGGTTCGTTTTGTAGGTTTGCTAATAAACCTTGACTTCTCCATGTCACAGTAATATAATGCCTGGAGCCACATGAGGCTCCAGCTGCAACTGCTGATATGGCCTGATGAACTCCCCATGGAGCCTGTCCAGTACTTCTACCTCTAATTTGGTGTTTAAAAGGACTTGGCGTCCAGAGGGGATAGATAAAGGTCCAAAAGCTCGGATGGGCAACCCTTGATACTCATATACCTGCTGAGGAAGGGTCGGGTTCTCCTTATTAACTGATGGTAGTGCACTGGAATTACATTATCACTATAGGTGAGATTGACATGGCCCATATGCACCGGATACCTGGGTACTTCACTGAAGGTGAAATAAATTGAGATACATTGCTCCACAATTTTCAAAGGGCTTCTCCACCATATCCACAACAGCCCCAAAGAGTCACATGAACGCGGTTCCAATTAACATGACATAATTATAATTTTGCAACATTATTGCTAGGGATACAATGACAATTGACCCAAACCATAATAGAAGCATGCTGGCACACTACCTTAGATATTGTGGTTTCTGCTCCAGCAGTCCCATACACCATTTGATGTTCCACATCAGGTTTGAGTGTCAACTTAGCTACCAACTTGATAGACACTATATAAATTGGAGCGCCTGTATCTATTATAGCACAGACTCAGGTCTTGGCTACAACAGTGTCACAGTACATACAATCTGAATATGAGAAATCTTGACTGTTTAGCACATGGTCATTTAATGGCTCTTTTTTCCTAAGGAAGCTCATAATACCCTCCCTGACTTTGAGGTATACTTGGAGGATAATGTTAACTGGAAGGGTGGCGTTTAAGCCCTTCAGGGAAGGTGCATCAGAAGAGGGGTCTAACTTATCAGGGGAAACTTGGTCAAAAATTGTACAAGCGTATGTCTTTGGTTGCTCCATAAGCCCTTCTTCCTCCATATCCTCAACACATGCTCATATCAATATATTCACCCTTTTAACTGGCTGCTGGTATAGGAATGCGTCATCATATGGAGGTACTTCCACTTAATAAACTATAACAGGTTTTTGTGACGTTTGAGGTTGGTCTAGCGGAGGTAGAGAGTCCCATATCTACTTCACTCTGTCTTTTCCTGGTAGTACTGTTCCTGTTGTACGTGATGAGCCTTAATATTGGGACAGCCTCTTGCCAAGTGTCTATGACAGCCACATTTGAATCATTGAACCCCGTATGGTCTGCATCCATATTTGTGGTAAGATGAGCTTCGCCAATAATTTGATTGTGGGCAATCAATTTAATTACATCCAGGTCAATAGTGGAGCATTTGGCAATAGGAAGGTCCAGGGCGGAAGTTGAACTTCTGAGGGTAACTCAGCGGAATCTGAGTCAAACAGCCAAATTTTTTTGAATAAATAGGTTTAATGATGGTGGCAGTATGCTTCCGCTCAGTATTTGGCAGAGGGAATGTAACAGATAGCTGGCGCAACAACTGCACAATCTTAGGCAGAGAGACATCTCCATCCAACATTGGAGGCATGACATTGTAAAGCTCATGATATGGCTTTACCGCAGAGGTCATTGTAATGCACTCATCAGATTCAGATAAAATCCCAGCCCCAATTAACATGTGAGCTTCCGCCATAAACTGATCAGCAAACGCAGTGAGGGTCTCATCATGCTTAAACCCGATGGTCAAGAACTCATCCTTCCGCTGCAAAATCTTTGCAGGTCCTCCAAACAACCACAGCACATTATTCTTTACCTCTTGAGAAAGCAACAGAACTATTTGAAAGTTAAAAGGTGACTTTATTGGCACTACCAACATCCAAGGAGGATACTAATAGTTTGCTTTACATCAATTTGAGGCTCCTTTCATTACAAACTCAAACTGCTTAAGGAACCCATGAATTTTCCCATCACGATCAAATGGAGGCAGCTTATAAATACAGACCTCCTGCAAAAGCACCTCCTGTTTTTTGAGCAGAGCATCCAGGGCGAGTTTGAGTTCCACAGATTCCACTGGTGCAGTGTGTCAAGCAGACCCCCTTTCAACGCAAGCCAGATATGACATGGCTGGCAACTGAAGATTAAACTCTTTTGCAATTGATCAATAGGAACCCCTGTAGTGAGCACCACTGTTGTAATTTTGGTGTAATTGGTGAGACATGCTAAAGGGGTTTTTCACAGGGTTAAGCCCACTGAGCAATAGGACTGATGATATGATGATTATTGTTCTCAAAACAAAATAATAACTTTCTAATAAATAGGGAGCAATTGCTCAAAGACACTATTTATTTTTTTGATACATACAGTGGATCCTTGCTGGTCCGCTCACTCTAATCTACTAACAATCTTCGTCTTTCTATCATGTCATCTTGCTTATATCTCAGCGACTTTGGATGATACCATTCCCTCAGCTTAGTAATTCAATTTGCTGTACCTCATTGATTCTGCCAAATTATCCGTTTGTTAAACTCACAATCGCCTAATTTGAGGTGATTTACCAACTATTTATCATACATCAATATCTCCTATTTGCCACATTTGGAAGCAATACAATAATAATTTATTCTAACTTGTTATCGCCTCATCTCAAGGCGCTCTAAAATTGTGACTCATACCCAGGATTGGCATATTCTACCTATTCCGTCATTATGACTTAGGGCTTATCATCCAGTCATATCAGTATTCTGACAAATTTATCAATTATTTGCTCATCTTTGACCAAATAGCACTGACACAAGCCATCTTGCACCCCTGTTAAAGCGCTTTGAACATACTTTATAAACAAGACAGAAATCCTACTCAGATTCCAGTTTTTGCTCCATTGCCTGAAGCTTTGAGAGGACGTCCTCCAATGTGCCCTGCATTCAAATGTTCTACCATTTAGTGTCACGCGCTTGTCAGTTTGCTTCATCTACTTGATTAACAAGAATGGCTCAATCTCATACCAGCTCCTCATTGGCCTGTCAATGGGTATCTAAGTGTGTTCACATATCAGCATAATCTCCCATCTTGAATGGAAGGGTAATGGCTCAGCTCCGAGCCACCTGACTAGCACTTTCCAAATAAGTAATCTGACCTAGCAACTAATGGTAATCTGAGGATGCCAAAAAAGAGCTAGTTATATGGTCAGCCATTCGCTGGTTACTCCGCTCAATGCAAAATTGATTAAATTTGACTTCTACAGAGTCAATGTGATCTGTCATCTGCAACTATGTCAAGGTAACCTGGTCTCTAATCCAAGCCACTACTGCTTCAATCCCTTCAGCCCAGTCTGCCAGGTCCACCATAAACTGCTTGGCGTTGCTACCCAATGTTGTGACATCCCGGATCCATTCCACCAATAGGCTGCGCCAGTCTAACAGTTCCCCTATCACTCAGGGTAACTCATGATTCAAATGTGGAAATAATTTGTTCAAGTGCCAGTGGACATCCACAACATGATTGTCCACATGCACACGTGCCCCCTGGACCTCCGTGAAAGATTGATCAAGACAGTTGAGTAAAAGGCGAGTGTTGTTCTGTTGAGCTTGAACAAACCTCATGACATTCCCAATATCAATGTTATAGTGGCCAACACATGCAGTAGCTGGCAGATCAAAGGCTGCAAATATGCAACTTTGTATTCCTTAGTTCTATGGGTGCTGAGCCAGCAAGACAGCCCCATGGTGTCGCATCAAGGTAAAACATACAACTTGTAATGATATTTTTAATCCTGTTGGTTATAAAACAATCTCAGCGCATGCTCCCCCACATCATCTTCATAGAGGTGGTAGCCTCGCAAAAGCCATTGTATAATACCCCGCAGTTGCTGAGGGGTCAAGTTTGTGGACCTACCTTGTTGATCTGATGCCAGCATGGGACGAGTGCTTAACTGCAATTTGACCATAGTATCCTTGTCTCCTTGATCTGTAACCATGAAAAGTGCCAGTTTTTCATTGGATGCTTCCATTGCTTCCCTGGTGCATTGATTATAAAATATGATTAGATTTTTAGCATAAAGAGTGAGGGATCACCATGATGCCCTAGTGCCACTTATGCTAAAGTTGACCAGTGGCCCCCTGTAGTGAGCACCACTGTTAACTTTTCATAAATATAAGATATGTAACTTTTATTTCTCGTTGCAATCACTTTTGCAACAAATTCAATTCAAGACTGACTTTAGTTTGTAATCTACCCGAGGAGATTAGTTTGCGCCCTTGTCAGGGAGCAGTTGGGAAAGTAAGGTAAAAGGCAAAGGGGGTGGCCCCACAACTTCCAACTTTTGCAAACGCCCCGGAGAATCTGGCAGATTAGACAAAAACAAAAAACTGGCGGTTACCATTTCCCCAAGAATTCTAGCTTGGCAGGTGCGATGCAACCAGTACATCAATATGCTGCACTCTCAACCACTTTTGTCAGTGGAATACGGAGTTTGGGTGTCTCTGGATATTCAACAAATGGCGCTGTGGGAAAAGTTTTGTGGAGATGTACACATTCATTTCCTGAACGCGGTGTATGTAGCGCCCCATTCCATGTCACGCAGTTGGCTGGATCTCGGTTTTGAAAGTAAGGAGGCAGCGGACAAAGCTGCTGCAGTGCACATTGTAATTGACTACCTGAAGGGCAGCGGTTCATCAAAACTAAGCGCACCAGATGGACAAAATCCAACCAAATTTTTCTCACCTTCGACTTTCTGCCCACTACAATCAAATGCGCCATACTAGAATAACACCTGAAGAGTGGGCTCACCGTATACAGTGAAATTCAATCCCTCAAGATGCAACGCTTTACGCTGATGCCATAACTGTGCACCGGCAAAGCCATTGCAGTTCTGACCCCAACTGAGGAGATAGCATAGGATCTAACCCAGATCCTGCACTCCACCTATATCAATATTGAGGGGCACACCACCCACCCTTTCTGGGTCACCGTGAATAGCGCCCCCCCCATCTGCACCCACTGTGATGCATTCAGCCATAAGGCACACGCTTGCCCCATAAAGAAGGGCATCATATTCCAAGAACACCCCTCGGCGACCATGAACAATGGGGAGGCCCACTATGAACCAACCGCTGATACTAAAGAGACCTTCCCATGGGAGCACAAGGCTGCTACTTACTAGTAAAGCCAATATCACCTCAAGAGCGAAAGAAGTCCAAGCAGGCCCACAGGGCCGCGGCCAAGGAGGCGGCCAAGGTCGCCTCTGCTATCCCACACTCCCAATGCCAGGAGGACATTGAAACCTTTGTGGCAGAAGCAGCTCATGAATCTCTCAACCAATCAGATAGGGCTTCCCAAGCTGATTGGGCCACCCAATCCGAGGATCTGATGGGTGACTCGATCTCACCTGACCTTTGTGCCCAAGCCTCAATTAGAACTGATTCAATCTCCAACCTGCCTAGAAAAATTTTTCTAATTCAACTGATGGTACACCGCACTGCAAAAAAAGCATTCTGCAGCGGGGAAACCAAAAGTGAAGGCTAAAGCCAATGTGAACCCAACTGCCAAACTCACCCACTCTTCTGACTATGTTGCTGCACACACCTGAGGCGCCGAAAAGCACTGTGAGGATCAAGAGGAGGCTGAAGGGCCTGGGTGCCCTTCCCCTCACACCTAAGGTGCAATGGGGGGAGCCTTTACTTTAGGGACGTTGTAAATCGCCAGACATAAGGCCTTGCCGTCCTGGGCTAGGAAACTGAGTTTTTTACAAAATAATTTGCACATGGACATCCTGGCCATCCAGGAGTCCCACTGTCCACGCGGTTCTGAGGATGCCTGTAAAACCATGCTCCTCCCATCCCTGTCCTTCTGGTCCGAGCACTGTGGGGTGCTTGTTCAAAAAAACAATCTTTTCAAATTTTTATCATCTGAATCCTTCCTTAATAGCTGAGTCCTCGTGGTCAAATTTTTGTTGGCCAACGTGGCACATGCTATTGTCAACATCTATGCCCCAACCTGTGCATGAGAGCGTCAGGAATTTTTCTCATCAGTCAAATCCCTTCCACTACCCCCTGACCCTTTTGTAGTCAGCTATATGAACTGTTGGTTGGACCCATCCACTGACCGCTGGCCTCCCTCACCCTCCCCACCCCAGGGTCACATAGAACTTTGTGTCCTAAAGGCCACCCTAGGGTTGTTTGATGCACTGCCGCGCCATGCTCCACTACTCAAGAACATTTTGCGCCCACACATCCACAACGGCCAGTTAAGGTCCATGTCCCACATTGACCTTATCCTTGCACCAATGAAATTTTGTACCCAGATTTCCCACTTCCGCATGTCAAAAATCAATTTCTCTGATCACAGGCTGATCTCAATCACCTTCCACCTACCCAACCCAGCAGCTCAGGCTCCGCACTGGTGCAAACTTTGCCCACCCAAACTCGCGTCACCAAGATTTTCCACATGGGTGGAATCCATGACTTTGGCACAGGAGTTTATCACACCATTTTGCGCTGACCCAATTTCCACCTGGTCAGCCTTCAAAGTGGACATGATCCGCCATGCTCGCCACCTCTCCTCCCACCGCTCACGCTCTACCTTGGCCGTTATCTCGCGCGCTCTGGTGGAGCTAGCCCACCTGGAGTCCAACATCCTGGCCACAGGCTACAGCCCTGCTTGGGGCCATAAGTGGGCAGAAGCAGCCGCCCATCTCAACGCACTTGAGAGGCAACACAAACATTGGGTTTGTGTTCAATACAGGGCTATACACATTACAGCGGGCAATATGTGCTCCACTTGTTTTTTTTTTAAAAATTCTTCACACTGCGCCAGAGCTTGGCCTGCACACAGGTGCGAAAGCCAGACAATTCCATCACATATAAGCTGGCTGAAGTAGCAATCGAGATACAAAATTATTACTCTGAGTTATACTGATCCGAACCAATTCTGCCAGCTGAAATGGCGAAATTTCTCAATAGCGCTCACATCTACACCATTTCCTAATACCCAGAGTTAATAAATTTGATTACTCCAGATGAACTCTGGTACGCCGTCCACAGTGCACCAAATCAGAAATGCCCCAGCCCTGATGGCATTCTGTATGAGTTCTATAAGAATTACTTCAAATATATATCCTCACTGTTGCTTGCCTCCCTTAACCAGAGCCTTCTGGAAACGCGCCTTCTACCAGGAGGGCAAGAGGCCCACACCATTACGCTATTCAAGAAAGGGGATAAGCTAGACTTAGCCAACTGGCGCCCCATTTCTCTAACTAACATGGATACTAAAATTTTAACTAAAATTATGGCTAACCGTCTAGGGATTGTAGCATCTGCCACCATCTCCCAAGAACAATTTAGTTTCATACCCAGAAGGTCAATTTGGGACAACGTACACTCTGTGGCTAATGCATGTCAGTCCACGGCCTCTGGGGCACTTGTATTTTTAGACCAAAAGAAGGCCTACGATATAGTAAATTGGGATTATCTCATGGCCTGCCTACACCAATTCCGCCTACCCCCCACTTCATCAGCTGTGTGATGCTGATGACGGAATCTGCGACAATGGCAGTGCGTGGCCCTGGCTTCCTCACGGAAGTAATCCGCCCTTAAAGGGGCCTATGCCAAGGGGACCCCCTTAGCCCTCTCTTATATAACTTCAGCCTTGACCCACTACTTCAGAACGTGAATGCCCGCCTCACTGGGGTCCATGTGCAAGGCCAAGCCCCAGTTAAGATGATGGCATTTGCTGATGATTTTGTGGTCAGGGTGTCTAACAATCATGATGCATGCATGCTTGAAGCCCCTATCCAGGTTTACTACCAGGTAAGTAATGCTGCACTAAACGCCTCCAAAACCAAAATCATCCTCCTTAGTCAGTATCGAACCCACTGGGCCTCAGCGGCCTGTTTCCAGCCTGGCCAATCTGCTCGCACACGTGCCTGATTACCCTGCCCACCCCACACCGCCTTACTTGTGCTCCCTTTTGTGCAGCGCCCCACCGTTGGGCCCGTCCGCCACTTGGGGATGTTGTTGGAGGCAGGCGGGTATGCCTCTTTAATGATGGAAAACCATATTCTGGATAACGTGACAAAGCGCATAGCCTCCCTCAGAGCCCACCCTACTTCCCTTACTGGCGGGGTTGTTCTAGCAACTCTATGCTCCTCTCCAAAGTTTGGTTTGGAGCCCATACCATCGCCTTCTCCCCAGGTTTTTTCAAATCTCTGTATGCCCTTCTACAAGGGTGGCTCTGGTTGGGCCGCCCACCGCCAGTGCATCTTGAGGTCATGTTTGGCCCTCGCCATAGTGGTGGCATGGGCCTGCTCGACTTTGAGGTCCATGCTGCAAAGATACTAGGCACCTGGATCGCGGCTGTCACCATCCCTATGATCCCCTCCCAACACTGGTCCCGCGCGGCCTGCTCCAACTTCTCCCGCGCCCTGGGCCTTGCCAATCCGTCACACCCTCACTCCTTGATGAAATATCTGGCTTTCCACCCTTCAGCCGCTGGTCCTCATGGTACTGCACCCCACTTAAAACAAATCCTTCTCTCCATGAGGAGCGCTGAGTGGTGAATCCGTATTTGTGGGCATACAGCCCAGAGAGGGCGCCCCTCTCCTCGGTTCACACAGGAGGTACAGGGGCTACCCATTATGGACGGAATAATACCCACACGGTCCCATGTTTTATCCAGGGTGGACTACCTGGACATGATGGACATTCCTTATTCCCTTGAAACCCAGAAGACAATTTGGAATTACACCCACCACCCTCTGCTGCTGCCTCATGTCCATTCCCATGTGTGGAGATGTCAGAGGCGGGTGTACCATACTGCTGAGCGCTCCAATGCTTTACACTCATCCTGCGTCGTGTGTGGCCAGTATGGAACGCTGTTTCACTGCCTGGAGAAGTGCCCTACCTCTTAAGCGATATGGCGCGAGGTGCAACGTCTGCTTGGCCAGGATCAAACACATCCCTTCAGTTTATATAGGGATATGTTTGCTTTATCTATGGTCTCCCCTCTCCCACCCTCCCTCCATGCTCTGGTGGTTGCAATCTCCATGTGTACCATCCACACGATTGTCTTGGATGCCATTGCAGGCTCTACCCCCACCCTCCCAGAAGCCGTCCACCGGTTCCAGTCCCACTTAGTAGACCACTTTCAAGCGTGGATGTTTGGATACCTCCCACCGCGTTGCCGTCAGTTGGTCTCCTCCTGGTTCCCAGTTTGGTTCATCAACTCGGACCCCTTCCTACACACGTGCTCAATTGTGGTTTTGGCCCCTTTTACACGTTCCCCCTCCTCCCTGTAGTGGCATTCCCGCTGGCAACAGGAGATAGCATTGCTTCTCTGGGGTGCCTCCCCTGTTCTACGTTCCATTTTCTCTATGTCTTTTTGGAAGTGTCCGTCCCCTGTTTGGCCTTCCCCGCAATAAATTCAAATGAAATATAAGATATGGAGCGATCACCCCAATTGACACTTTTTATTTTAATATAAAAACACAGAACCTTCCTGAAGACTACTAAAAAACCTCCCTCCCTTAATTCTTCTGCGCAATTCTTATCTTGGTATTATAGGTCAATTCCACCCTTCTGTTTA
This sequence comes from Massospora cicadina, assembly GCA_022478985.1. Lineage (NCBI taxonomy): Eukaryota > Fungi > Entomophthoromycota > Entomophthoromycetes > Entomophthorales > Entomophthoraceae > Massospora > Massospora cicadina. The sequence goes on along the minus strand of JAKSZP010008703.1, from coordinate 2,082 downwards.
GTAATCTCCTATTCATTCCATTTTTAGAGTTTTCATCTTTCTGAATGTTTCAGCAGAATTTCAAAAATTTGCTGAACTATCAAGGCTTTAATCGATTCACTTTGCATCAATATATTTTCTGATTAATCTAAAAGCTCACCTCAATTCTAATTTATGATCCGTTGGAATGTATAGCTTATTTCCCAGTCATATCAATTTCTCAACAATACATTCTGACAACCTATTATATAAAGTGATAAACCATTTGACTCCATTAGTTAATGAGTTAAAGGGACCACTGAGACCTTCTCTCCACATTAAAGAAATTTTTTAGTTGCTAAAAGCTAATCAAGATAACTTGTTGGATCTGTAAATATAATATTCATTATGCTTCCTCTTGTCCTAGATGACGTTCTGGGGTGAACTTTGTGACATATAAAGAGAATGAAGGCCAGGGAAAAGAACCTTAGCAGTAAATGTAAAGACGCTCTACTACCGGTTAACATCCAGATTTGTCCCTAAAAACATGAAAAAATGTGATACGTTCTCATACTCAAAAACCTATTCAAAGTATTTCCTAAGTTTCAGCCATCACCAGAAGTCAATGAGCAAACATTGAATATGAGGGACAAGAATTTTTTTCTAAACCTTACACTACCCGGGTTTCTCAGCACCATCAATTTTAAAATACTGACAAGTCTCAATCCTTACCTCCCCTAAAGGGAGTCAAGTTGCCTTATCAATTGAGACCTTCAATACCCACTTCCCTGATGTGGAAAAATAGAATAAAGCCATGATTAATCATGTCTTTGCTCCTTCTATTTTTAAATTAAGTGTGAAGTCATACTATTTTTTAATTGTGCTTATATTGATATTTGTGTAAACAAAGTTCTAGTGCAAGCCATTGTCAACAGCGGTGCTCTCATTAATGTAATATCTAGTCATTATACTAAAAAAAATTAAAAAGCTCCAAATGTAGCCCACCATAGATGATATGGAATGACGGGCCTTAAGAGTACTGTGAGTTAAAAGCTTAATGTACATTACAATGAGGTCCGTCTCTTCTCAGGTTAGTGCCCCTGCTATAGTGCTTCCCAATGATAACTACCAACATCTTATTGGCACTATCTTTAAGTTTTATGAGTCTATTTATAACTATGAGTAAGACATTTTACTATAATAGGTCAAACAGTACCCATCCATTATTTAATGGATAACCAGACCTCTCTAACCTGTATAAATAATTTTATTAATGTGGTTTTCAATGATGGTGTAGTACCTGTTTATTACCAGCAAATGGGCCACAAAAGTTCCTTCTACCTACTACCATTCCTGAGAAGAATGGCATTCCCTTTAAGGACTATAAAAAGATTGTTATACAACTGTATAACAGGATGTGGTGTCCAACAGATTGAGCTTGTAGCTACTTGAAGCGCTGTTAAGATAACTTTTCTCCCCTTGGCAATGGTTAAGGGCTGAAACTTTCGCTGCTCCTGGCATAATCTTATCTGGTCACTAAAAGTTCTGTGTATCACTTGCCAACCTAACTGCCTCCAAAATGTTCATCAAGAGAGGGCAGAAGATCTCATTTATATATTTTACTCCACCGGAGAAAATTTGGGTATTACATGAGCTAAAAATTTTTTCAAAGTTTAGTTTAACAAAGCCGCATCTACCAAAGTGTGGTCTAATAACCTGTGAGCAGTTCAATGGACTAACTGAGGGTCAGGAAGACCAAGAGTTGGCCCTGTACAAAAATTATTCCCAAGTATTTGTGTTAGATAACTATGACCTTGGATGCAATATGGGGATCCAACATCACTTTGATACTGGAGACGTAAGACCTATTTGAACGTAGCCAATGAGAAGAAGTAAGGCAAGTGCTAAGGAGTTGAATCGAAGTTGGAGAAACTCATGTGTCAAGGATCGTTGATCCCTTACATAGCCCATAGGCTGGTACAGTGCTCATAGTTAATAAAAGGATGTCTTTAATAGAGTCATCATCAATTACCAATTTTTCAATGAAATTTATAAAGGTTTTTTTATCTTCTATCTTGAATAAAACCACCCTGGATCAATTTTTAGGAGCTAAATCTTACCATT
>JAKSZP010008702.1:0-28483 GCA_022478985.1 Massospora cicadina | reverse complement strand
GGAGCTGAGAAAGCCATGAAAAAGTTATCTAACCATATTATTCAACTCCAAGCTGAAGCTATGACCAACTTAGCAAAAACAGTGACTAAAGAAGGGCAGCTGCCAATGAGCTCCGCACCCCCCTTTCCTACATTTCAAGTGGCTGATAAGGTGTTATACTACCATAACCGCATCACTCCAAGAAGCAGTAAGCTTGGCTCATGGATTTGGGAGGGACCTTTCTCCATCACCTACAAAAGAGGCAATGAATACTCCATCAAATCATTAGCCATGGGAGTTACCATAAACTGGGTACATGGCCGTTTCCTATAACCCTACACTCCTCCCAACATTCTTGAGGGGGGCAATATCAGACATTCTCCTTCTCGATTTTTGAAAAAGAATGTTGGAGGTAAGAATGCCCCCAAATCTGTTACCATAATTGGCCCATCACCTTTCTGATCTTTGAATTATATTGTGGTTATCAATGATATGAGTACCAAAGGCAAAAAGACCTTGGCGGATTCTCAGTGGAACCCTATCTATCAGAGAAATATGATTTATAACCAAAATCAGCTTAATAAGGTAAGAACTGATAATAGGATTGCTCTGACTTCTCAGACAAATTTGAGGTGTTCGTTATTGCATGGGTCTGATCACCTCCAAGGAGAGAAGAATTTACTCATTGATGATTGGGTGCAAATTAACAAATCATTACCACACGGGTCTGATCACCACCAAAGTGAGAAGATTTTACCCGCTGGTGATTGGATACAATTTATCAAATTATTACCACACAGGTCAGTTTTGCCACAAAATATTTATCCTCGATCTGATAGGATAAAAGCCTATATTTCCTAATTTGGATGACTCAGCTTTATAATACTTTAGCCCCAAATACCCATGGCTCCAGAATTTGAACTAGTTTAAGTATGAAAAACTAGTATCAAAGAAAGGGCTTTTTTCTGGTTTGCCTCACACAAATAAAAACAAAAAGTGAAAACTTAGTTTTCTTAAGAGTTTATTATTTATTTTAAATATTCCATTGTTGGATCCAGTGGCACATAGCACCAGCGAGCATAACCCTTGCTAGATTCTGACAAATCAAGAACTTATGCAGTTGAAATGGGAATCAAGGCGAGCATCCCTTGGGACCATCTAGTACTAAAAAAAAAGGCGAGCATCCCAAAGGGTTACAATTGGTACTAGTTACTAAGGCAATTGACACATAGCTACCAAATTTCTACATTTAGTGCTCACTACAGAGGTTAATTGAGTTTAGAAAAAAAAAAATTTAAATAAAAAAATAAAAAAGAAGATAGATTTAATAAAAAGTGTTATCAGCACTAAGTGAACTTAAAATCTTCTAAATTGGGTTGGAGACCGTCAATCAGAATGTGTTAAGCTTGGAGGCACAGGCCAATCTTGACTCCTAGGAGGAAAGGGTGGTAAAAATGAGGAAGAGTTTGATCAAGTTAGAATAGTCAGTAGTGACCTATGTGGGAAGGTTGCTTCCTTGAAGCAAAAGGAGGGCGCATTACTCAAGGATTTCTTATAACTGAAGAATGAACGTGGATCAGACAATGAACATTTACGCTGGGTTTAAGAGGACATTCTATACTGTAAAAACATATTGAGGAATTCAAAAATACAAATGTGATGCGCTCATGTGAAGGTGAACAAAGCTGACGATATTAAGCCCAAAATTATTAATTGGGAAGGTATCCTCATCAAGAAAGGTGCCTGGAGCATTCACTGTTTTGTCAGAGATCACATCCAATGTTACACCAATTAGTCAGTTTGCTGGCCAGGGGATTTCTGCCAATGGAGCGACCAAAGAGTTTATGAAATACGCCAAAATTGCCTTCATTTCATTAGGCAATGCGCTGGAATTTTTCTGTCTATTTGAGTTGACAATGGTTGTTTACATGGACCACCAAAAAGTGGTAACTGTTATGAATTTCCTTGACATTGATTGCCAGAATCTGGTGTTGCCCCACTTGAAAGGGGAAATTGGTCATACTCTGAAGCAAAGGAAGCGAGTATACTGGAGTTTGCAAGCTCTACCATATTGTCAATCCAAAAACAAGAGATTATGAGCATATAAATCAGAAAGGATAAAACTCTGGCTGCTTTCACCGATTGTTTTTACCAAGAGTCACATATCCTGGATGGGGCGAAAATGCTATGGATTTTGATACATGGATTGCAATTTAAGCAGCATTTTGGCCCTATCAAAACTTGCAGCACACTATGGCACCAGCGCTAGTACAACAAACTTCCACCTCGAGATGATGAATCATCTTAAGATGTTGGGAGAAACTTTTGATGCGCCCAATCAATTTTTGTGAGGAAATTTAGGCTGAAGATGATTAAACGATGGCGGATTTAAAGGGTGTTTTTATAGAGAGTATTTAAAAAAGTCACTTATCAGCAGAATTAAGTTGTAAAGGGGAAGAACCTGATTGATTTAAGTGAAAAGATAAATCAACAAGCCACTATCAGAAAAGTGGAGCAATGGGACCTTTGCTACCCAAAATTGGGATATGAAACTGTGACCATTTGTCAATCTTGTGCTTTCTCAGGTGAAAGAATAAACTGCACAAAATTTGGGAAAAGGCCTTCAATCTAGATGAGGAACTATCTAGCACTGCAAAAGAACCTTTTCCGCTTGACATATGAAGTAGTGGCATGACCAACCTGGGTTTCAACTGGGTTTACCATGAGAAGTCTTAAGGAGCTAGATGAGATTGAAACAAAAGGCAATCAATCCAGAGATAGTTGTTGAAGTCGCTCATCTTATTTTAGTTAATTAATAAGAGAGGTAATAAATGCTGAGAGAAGAGACTAATCCAGACAAGATTGGATAAAGATAACATTACCAATTTTATCCATGTGAGTAGGGGATTGTTTTCAGATCTATCATTGGAATTAGTTTGGACATTAGGGTCAGCAAATATTGCTGAAACATAACATAAAAGATATAAAAAATAATATAAATAAAAAATAAAAATTATAAACTTATAAAAAATCATAGAGAAAAAAAAAGTTATATATATCTACAAAAAATGAGATTTATTTTGGCCGCAGAAAAGCATCTGGTGGTGTTCCCACCTACCAAGTGAGGAGGAAGGGAAGTTTACGTTGGGAAAAGTTCCAATTATTGACAGGGCTAACTTTGGGTTGCTTTTTGGTCCTCCAGGAAGAAGTCCTAAGGCGCTTATGAAAAAAAGTATTAGCAGAATCAGGATGGGTTGAACTATATCCGCCAGGCAGAGTTTCTTTGAAGTTGTTAAGAGCCAGCTTGAATTGAAACTGGGTCTGCTGTAAATAATCCAAGGACGCTTGAGCAACAAGGTATCATTAAACCCTGTTTTGGGGTTTGTACAGTTTGAACAATAAGGTATTATTAGTACACCCGTCATGGGGTTTGTACAGATTGAATGGTGAGCCGCCATTGAGAGCCCATCTTGAGTTAGTACAGGTTGACCACTTCACTTTTTGGTGAAAATGGTCAACATAGTTATGGTGTGGCTAGATTCCGTGGTACTGCACTTGAGAGAGGTGGCAGCGAATAAGAAGAAAGGAAATGGGGCACTTTGCTGATGGTCGGCAAGAGCAGCGTTAAATGTGGATAGAGCCATGCTCCGCTGAAGTTATTCTAGAGTATTAAGACCATGGCCTGAGGCGGCATACTTTCTCCCAAGTTCTTATCTTTTGCTGGGTAATCTTGGCAAGCAGGGGGATATGGTAAAATTTTGATAAGCCAATATTAACCAGATGCCTAGATATGAAAGGTACTCATTTACTAGGGATCTGTCTTAATAGTGGATATGGAAATTAATATTTTTGGATAACTATTGTATAGCAGAATCATCCTGATAAAACTAGGTAATTTGCCACGGTTGATCTATTGGATCAATACACCAGGTCTCTTTATTCTTGTTGAGACGATCCCCAACAATAAGTGAGTATATAAATTATTGATTATATATTGATAATTTAATTATTTTGTGTAAGTTGGGTGGAAATAGTCACCAATTTATGGAAAGGTTTGTGAAATTGTCGAAGTGATGATAACATTTATAAAAAACAACTATTGGTTTAATCAATGAATGCAGGGAAGCAATTATAAGTAAACTGGAGAAGTTTGCAGGACTAGAATGTGATAAAACCTGACTAGCTTGTTGAAGAAAATCAATAAACTTTTCTTTCTCGTTGCAATCACTATTGCAACCTATTCAATTCAAGACTGAATCTAGTTTGATAATCTCACAGAGGAGATTAGTCTGCGCCCATGTCAGGGAGCAGTTGGGCAAGCAAGGTAAGAGGAGCAGGTGGAAGGCCCGCAGCCTCCAACATTCAAAAACGCCCCAGAGAATCTGGCGAAATTGACAAAAATCTTAAAAAACCAGCGGTTACGATTTCCCCAGAGATACTCACACGGCAAGCATGATGCAACCAGTACATCAACATGTCACACTCCCAACCACTTTTGTCGGTGGAATTTTAAAGTCCACATGTATCTGGACATCCAAAAAATGGCCCTATGGGTAAGATTTTGTGAAGATGTACACAAAATTTTCCAACTGCGGTGTACATTGCACCTCACTCCATGTCACATGGTTGGCTGGACCTAGGTTTTGAGAGCAAAAAAGCAGCAGATGAGGCTGCAGCGGTGCGCGTAGTGGTTGACCTCCCTGAAGGGCAATGGGTCATCGAAACCAAATGCACCAGATGGACAAAATCAAACCAAATATTCCTCACGTTTGACTTTTTGCCTACTACGGTAAAACGTGACATTTTGGAACAACAACTTAAAGATGGTCTCGCCGTATATGGCGATATACAATCTTTCAAAATGCAACGCTTCATGCTGATGCCACACATGTGCACCAGCAAAGCCATCGCAGTTCTGACCCCAACTGAGGAGATCATGAAGGACCTAACCCAGATCCCGCACTCCACTTTTATTGATATCACAGGGCATACCACCCACCCATTCTGGGTGACCGTGGACAGCGTGCCCCCCATTTGCACCCACTGTGACGCGTTTGGCCACAAGGCGCATGCATGCCCCATCAAGGAGGGCGTCACATTCCAAGAGTACCCCTCGGTGGCCATGGCCAACAGAGAGGCGCACTACAAACCAACTGCAAGCACCAAGGAGGCTTTCCTGTGGGGAGCACAAGGCTGCTACCTATTGGTAAAGCCTATCTCCCCAAAAGAACGGAAGAAGGCTAAGCAGGCCCATAGGGCCACGGCCAAGGAAATGGCCAAGGCCACCACCACTATCCCACACTCACAACGCCAGGAGGACATGGAAACCTTTGTGGTGGAAGCAACTCAGGAATTCATCAACCAATCAAATTGGGAAGCTCATGCTGAGCGGGCCACTCAATCTGAGGATCCAATGGGAGACTTGATCTCACCCAATCATTGCACCCAAGCTCTGGTCGAAACTGACTTGGGACCTATCCCAACTGAAAAATTTTTTTGACCCACTCAACGGTGCACCGAACTCATCCGCACCGCAAAAAATTTGTCTGACGTCGGGAAAACAAAAAGCGAAGGCCAAAGCCAACGTGACTCTTTCTGCAAAAATCAACAAAAACTCCAATAGCATTGCTGCTAACACCCGCGCTGCTGTGAAAGCCTGTGGGGACCTAGAAGAGGCTGGTGGGCCCGGGGGCCCACCCCCTCGCACCTAAGGTGCAATGGGGGAAACCTTCACTTTAGGGATGTTGATATAGCTGGACTCAAGGCCTACCCATCCCAGGCTAGGAAACTGAGTTTTTTACAACATAATTTACCCGTGGATATCCTGGCCATCCAGGAGTCCCACTGTCCATGAGGTTCTGAGGAAACTTGGAAAACAATGCTCCTCCCATCCCTATCCTTTTTGTTGAAGCACTGTGGGGTGCTAATTCAGAAAAATAATTTTTTCAAGTTTGTATCCTCAGAAACATTCCTAAATGGCTGAGTGCTCGTCGTCACCTTTTTGTGGGCCAATGTAGCACACGCAATTGTCTACATTTATGCCCCAAATGGTGCACATGAGCATCGGGAATTTTTCTCGTTGGTCAAATCCCTCCTGCTACCCCCTGATTCTTTCCTAGTCAGTGACATGAACTGTTGGCTAACCTCACCAACGGACCGATGGCCTCCCTCACCCCATGCCCCACAGGGTCACGTTGAACTACGCGTTCTAAAGGCCACCCTTGGGTTAATGGATGCGCTGCCATGACATGCCCCACTGCTCAAAAATATGATGCATCCCCACGTCCACAACAGCCAATTAAGGTCCATGACCTGCATCGACCTTATTCTAATGCCAGCGAAATTCCAACCCCACATCTCCCACTTCACAACAACAAAAATGGAATTCTCTGACCACCAACTGGTCTCAATAACATAACACCTACCTGTCACAGTTGCTAAGGCCCCACATTGGTGCAAAATCCGCCCCCCGAGCTCGCGTCACCAGGATTTTCCATGTGGGTGGAAGAGGCAACTTTGGCAAAAAAGTTTGTTGCACCATTTTGCGTGGACCCCATTTCCACATGGGCAACTTTCAAAGAGGACACCATCCGCCACTCTCGCCATCTCTCCTCCAGACGCTCACAAGCCACATCAGCGGTTATCTCGCGCACTCTGGCAGAATTGGCACACTTGGAGTCCAACATTCCAGCTACAGGATACAGCCCTGCATGGGGCCAGAAGTGGGCGGAGGCAGCCGCCCACCTCAACGCACTCAAAAGGCAACACAAACATCAGGTTTGTGTCCAATACAGGGTCACACACATCACTAAAGGTGATAAGTGCACCGCATATTTCTTTAAAAATTTTTTTTACACCACGCCAGAGCGTGGCCTGCACACAGGTGTGAAGATCGGATAATTCTATTGCGGATACACCGGCCAAAGTGGCAATCAAAATGCAAAAATATTACTCTGAGTTGTACTGAGCTGAACCAATTCAGCCAGCTGAAGTGGCAGAATTTCTCGACTGAGCTCATATCTGCACCATTTTCCAATACCCAGAAATAAAGAATTTAAATACTATGAACAAATTATGGACAGCCATTCGTGGTGCGCCAAACCAAAAATGCCCAGGCCCAGATGGCATTCCATATGAGTTCTACAAAAAATATTTCAAATATATATCTCCACTTCTGCTTGCCTCACTTAACCAAAGCCTGTTGAAACGCGCCTCCTACCAGGAGGACATGAGGCCTTTACTGTCACACTCTTCAAGAAAGGGGATAAGCTAGACTTAGCCAACTGGTGCCTCATTTCTCTAACAAACACAGACACCAAAATTTTAACAAAAATCATGGCTAACCGTTTAGGGACTGTACCATCTGCCACCATCTCCCCAGAACAATTCAGTTTCATCCCCAGAAGGTCAATTTGGGATAACGTGCACTCTGTGGGTAAAGTATGTCAGTCCACAGCCTCTGGGGCACTTGTATTCTTGGACCAACAAAAGGCCTATGATAGAGTAAACTGGGAATACCTAAGGGCCTGCCTCCATCAATTCCGCCTACCCCCTCGCTTCATCAACTGGGTGATGCTGCTCACGGAATCTGCAACAATGGCAGTGCGTGGCCCTGTCTTCCTAACGGAAGTAGTCCGCCCTCAAAGGGGCTTGCGGCAAGGGGACCCCCTCAGCCCACTCTTATACAACTTCAGCCTTGACCAACTACTGCGAAATGTGAATGCCCAACTCACTGGGGTCCATGTGCTAGGCCAAGCCCCAGTCAAAATATTGGCGTTCGCAGATGATTGTGTGGTTGGGGTGTCTAATAATCAAGATGCACGCGCGCTTGAAGCTCTCATCCAGAAATATTCCTGGGTAAGCAACGTGGCACTGAACGCCTCCAAAACTGAAATCATCCTCCTTGGTCAGTTTCAGAACTGCTGGGCCCCAGCAATTAGTTCCCAACCTGGCCCATCTGCTCGCTCACGTCCACGCCTTACTGACTCAACACACACCGCTCCACTGGTGCTCCCCTTCGTGCCACGCCCTACCATAGGACTGGTGCGCCATCTGGGCGTGTGGATGGAGGCGGGCGGATACGCGTCAGCAGTAATGGAGTGCCATATTCTGGACAACGCGACGAAGCGAATCGCCTCTCTCAGAGCCCACCCTTCTTCCCTTACTGGCAGGGTTGTTTTAGCCAACTCTATGCTCCTATCCAAAGTCTGGTTTGGAGCCCATGCCATCCCCTTCTCCCCAAGCTTCTTCAAATCCTTGTATGCCTTGCTGCAAGGATGGCTTTAGTCAGGCCGCCCTCCACCAGTGCGTCTAGAGGTCATGTTTGGCCCTCATCGTCATGGTGGCATGGGCCTGCTTGACTTCAAAGCCCATGCTGCCAAGATCCTGGGCACCTGGATCTCGGCCATCACCGCTCCCACACTCCCATCCCAACACTGGTCCCGTGCAGCCCTCTCCAACTTCTCCCGAGCCTTGGGCCTCAACAATCCATCAAACCCCCACTCCCTGATGAAATACCTCTCATCAAACACATCGGCCACAGGTCCTCACGGGACAAAAATCCACTACAAACGAATCCTACTCTCCATGCGGAGCGCAGAGTGGAGAATTCGTATTAGTGGACATACAACCCAAAGAGGCTGCCCCTCTCCTCAGTTCACACAAGAGGTACAGGGGCTACCCATCCATGATGGCGTGATCCCCATTCGGCCCCATGTCCTATCCAGGTTGGACTACCTGGACATGATGGACATCCCTTATTCCATTGAGACCCAAAAAACAATCTGGAAATATGTACATCACCCTCTGTTGCAGCCTCAAGTCTGCTCCCATGTGTGGCGCTGACTGAGGTGGGTGTATCGTACAGCTGAGCGCTCTAACGCTTTACACTCATCCTATGTCGTGTGCGGCCAGTATGGAACGCTGTTCCACCGCCTGGAGAAGTGCCCCACCTCTAAAGTGATATGGCGCGAAGTTCAACGTCTGCTGGGCCAGGATCAAACGCAACCCTTCAGTCTGTCAAGAGATATGTTTGCTCTATCAACGGCCTCCTCCCTTCCACCCTCCCTCCGTGCTCTGGTGGTTGCAATCGCCATGTGGACCATCCACACGATTGTCTTAGATGCCATCGCAGGCTCCACCCCCACCCTCCCAGAAACTGTCCACAGATTCCAGTCTCATTTGGTGGACCACTTTCAAGCGTGGATGTTTGGATACCTCCCACCACGTCGCTGACAGCTGGTCTCCTCCTGGTTCCCAGTCTGGTTTATCAAATCAGACCCCTTCCTCCACACGTGCTCAATAGTGGCTACGGCCCCTTCACACGTTCCCTCCCCTCCCCATAAGTGGCGTTCCCACTGGCAACAAGAGATAGCATCGCTTCTCTGGGGTGCCTCCCCTGGTACTAAGTTTATCTGTCCTGAGTCATATTCGGAAGTGTCTGTCCCATGGTCGGCCTTCCCTGCAATAAATTTAAAAATTTAAATTGTTGAAGAAAATCAACGAGTGTTACCTAAGGAAGGCTAATCAGATGGCAATGGATGATAACTCCTCAAGTAATGTGCCAACAGGGGTTGGTGCCAAATTTCCTATAAATATTCTCGCTTTTTCCTCAAAAAAATTATATAGATTTAGCAATTAAATTTTTTAGTTTAAACTTTTATACATTGGTTGTATGGTTGGCTTTTAGGATATGAGTTTATAGGTTATCCTTTGTCTAAAGTATTTGGATATAAATATCTCAGCTAGGCTATGCAAGAATATTAAGGAAGAGGTCCCCTTAGCTAAGGAAAGAGAGGAGTGAAGAGTTGCAAACATTTCAGAGTTACCTTCAAAGATAGGAAGGGCGTACATCAGTTTAGCGTTGGGCTTCATAATCAACGTGGATAGAATAAACTCAACTTAAGTATTAGTCTTCATACTATTACTGCCCTAATTTATTTAATAAGGGATAATTCCATCAACGCATATATCATAACTTGTGCAGTAGAAGTAGGAGTCAGGGCGAGAATCTCATAGGGTTACAGTTGGTACTAAATACTAAAGATGATTTAGCTCATAGCTCCCAAATTTCTGCAAGTATTACTAAGAATATCCGCAAAACTTTTCACTGTTGCACTTTCTCTCTTACCAAATGGATAGTCTGGAGGGACTATGCAATACAAGCAAAGATGGCAGAATGGGATGATGTGGGCTTCACTTATATAAACCGCATAGCCTTAGATCAAGCATGAGATATCACCTCAAGCTGAAACAGCACGCATGGGGTTATTACTCCCAAACTTGACGGGTAATGGCTGCAGACTGGTATCCTAATTAAAAGAATTCCCAGCTAACAAAGTCATTTCCTAAACCTCCCTTGCAGCCCCCTATGCCACCAAAGGCTTCTCATCATTGGAGGCATTCCAGTGGTGTGAAGCTGATGTGCCTGATGGGATGAAGTGCTTATTTACTAATGTAGGGTAGAATATATTTACTATTAAGGACTGATGCCAGTGGAACTCCATTACACTAGAGGTACTCTTGCGATACCTTAATTCAGTGTGGCCCCAAAGCTTATATGTACTGGTACTAACTGGTCTTCTCACCCACTGACGCTCAAGGCTGGCAGAACTCATAGACTGGTGCACCAATGACCCATAGCATCAGTTGACATGGTATAAACATGAACCAATTAGAATCATTTTTAGGTTGATGATTCAGGTTGATTGAGTTGATAAGGGGATACTTAAAGGGAATACTCAGCATTAAGACACAAAACTGAAGCCAAAGATAAGTTTTACGTTACAGCAGGCCATCATGATGAATCATTGTGGAACAGCGCCAGCTGGCATATCATCTTCATCTAATCATTTATTAGGGGTAGGTATCTGGACTGCCAGGCTCCAAAAAACTATCTATGGGACAAAATCAGCATCTCCCTTAGTTGGTTGAGGAGGATTAGGAGTGGTCTGACTGTCAGGTGGTGACTTCAACAACCACTGGGTACTGGAGCATGGGTAAATTGATATTTTGAGCCCCCGCAAGCTTGACCACAAAAAGCCCCTTGAATTTGGTGTTTGATACAGGGGCAATTCTCTTCAAATGAAGTCAACCTGATATTCCAACCAAAAGCCATATGGTGTCATGGAGTCAGCTAATATAGTTGAGACTAGCCTGCCAGTTGGGGTGGGTAACTAAAAAATGCAAACCAGAATGCCAGAGGCATAGCCATCCATAAGACCTGATACCTGATAAAGGAGTGAAACAATTGAGGGATGGTGACTCATGATCACAATGATCATCATGCCTACTAACACGCCATGACGTTGCATCAGTGGCATCTGCAGGTTATGCTGCTGTTGTTTCCTTTGGGTCCATAGGGAGTCCTGAATCTGCTCTAGCTACATGGGTTGCCAATCACATGGAAAGGTAATTAAACTTCGCTTATGGGTAGAAAGAATCTCTAAAAGCAAAGCCACATCCTGACGTCATATGGCGTCCAAAATCCGGGACAACCCAATGATACCACTGTAACAATAGCACCATTCTAGGAGATAAGACAGCAATTTTGTAATTATGGCACTATGGCAAAGTCATTACATAGACTGGGGAGCATAGAACCTATTAATCATCAGTTAGCATATAGAGAGTGCAGTTTATACTGGGAAAATTTTGCACGCAAAAGTGTTTATGAAAACAACGTGAGATTAACTGACAACTGTACCTGTGGGGATAGTTGACTTAAGTGCTTAGGGCCTGTGGAACAAATAAATTTTGCATGAACTAAAGGTAATGCAAATCATTTGATTCTAATGGATCAAAGTTCCAAATTTAAAACAACGCATGATTGATATCATCCTGTCCAGCTGACTTTCAAAAAAAATTTGCCACGAATTTCACCTCCTGGCACGATTCTGCTTGGCGAATTGGTAACGTTTCATCTGGTGGGTGACTGGATGTTCCCATGGCCAAGCTTCATAAAGGAGGTTAATTGGGTACTGAGAAGATTTAATGCGGCCAAACTTGCTGAGGTTGGTTTTGAATTTTCTGGTGGAAGGGAAACACATTATTGGGATTTCAAACCTGAGCGTACTGCAGATGGCTTAATTCCAATGGACCTCAATATATCTATATTATCAGACCGCTCATTGGGACCCAAGTTTTTCTTATGGAGTGGGATGCCAACCACTTTCCCGCTGGTAATGACTTATTACCGCTGCCACCTTTAAACACCCCCCAATTTGCTGCACAATTCTTGGGCGATGAGGAAGGGCGGAAAGGGGGCAACCTTGAGGGTGTACGCCAACACCCACCTCTCATCCACCACATGGGCTAAATTGTTCTGGGGCACAAGAGGGATGGACGCCTTCTTCACCTCCTTTTTTAATGAGGAATTTAAATCCCTCACAGTTGAGGTGCAGGGGGTGCTCCCTTGGAATTACATTATCCTTTCACCTTTGAAGGAGTGAAACACCACTACTGGGAACTTGGGTGAGGGTGTCGTTCTTGTGGGATTTTGGCAACTTAATGGATAAAAGCATGGCAATCTTTGAGAGGGAGTGGGGAGCATTGTATTTAAGTCTTGGAAGATCTTCACCAGTTCACCACAATGGACACAGCCATGAGCGCTGACCCAAATATTCTCATATGATGACAACCTCTTCCAGGACACAAGATACTGCACCAAATAGCAGAATCTCAATAAGGTCAAAATTTCCTTAATCTCAGCCTCCTCTAATACCTTGACCACTTTTGGCTTTGGCACTTCTGGGTCCATCCCTTAAATGGGGACAACTGAGAAACTTGGAAAACGGAGTGTTGTTTCCAGTGGTCTGAAGAGCCAACCTAGATGTGCCATTGCTTAAATTTGCCTCCACCACATGGGGCCCAGAGCTCTTGCTCACAAATTTTTGGGAGGGCACCTTCATATTCAAGTGTTGCATATCCAACATGATGGAGAATCCTACTGCAATTTCATGAGCAGGAAAGCATATCCAGTCCACAAAGTGTTTGTAATCACTGATGGCCTTAGTCAGGTGCTCCTGAACCAGGAATTGGGTGCTCTGAATGTGCTGCATATGGTTTGCTGCAGCTGAAACTTCTGGGTAAAGGCATGGGCTGATAGAAAATTAGAGGTTATACCCAGAGTTGCCTCATATGGCGGGATACCAATAGATGCATGAGTACCATCATTATATTCATAATTGGGCCAATGAAAGATCTTTCGCCCAGGTGTCCTGCATGGAAGAAGCATAACAGCAAAGATACTGGTTGAGAGTCTGGTAAAACATCTCTGTTTGACCATCAGACTTATGATGCTATGTGGTTGAGCTACACAGCTTAATCTTTAGGATAGCCAGGAGTTTGTTCCAAAAACGTGCTATAAACTTCGGCCCTTGATTTCTCACAATCTCCTGAGGCAAGATGAACATCAAGAACACATGCCGCACAAAGAGCAAGGTCATTTCCTTGGAAGTGATAGCTGACAAACAAGGGATAAAGAGTGAACACTTGGTAAAGTGATCCACAACAACTGTAATTGCAGTAAGCCCATTGGAGCTGGGAAGCTCAGCAATGAAATCGACTCACAAGAGGTCCACGGACCCTCCATCCGCTGCAGGGGGTGGAGAAGACCATTTTTAATTGATGTATAAATTTAGCCTGCACACACATCAGGAAATTAGTGATCCACGCTGGGATATCCTTGGAAATACCCAACCAGTTGTACGTCCATTTTAAAAATCAAGGCATTTTCTTTCCCAAGTGCCAACCCCAGGGGGTCATAGCGAGCCCAAATGACTTTATCATGAAGTTGAGGAGGAACCCACGGTTTTTTAAACCAAATCATCCACTCTGCTAATAAAAAATGGGGCTCACATATGTATTAGAATTACCAGCTGGTCCAACAGCTCCAGCCCCTCCAAACAGGACTTTTGACTTTCCAATACCTGAGAGATAACAGGCACATATGAGGCCCAATCCATCATTAAATTCTCAGGAGGAGCAATAGTCAAGGTCTTACATGGAGGAATGATATGGTTAGTCTCTGCTCATCTGCCTCCACAGACTCAATGCAGGGTTTTAACTCAACAAATCAGCAAGTACTCTAAGCCCCTTTCACAATTTTTATATATAAAGTAAAGACTTCAGAGCTCATGATACATCCAGGCCTGACTATGTGCCAGCTTCTGTGGTTTTTAAATATACATAAGGGCCTAATGATCCATCCGCACAGTCATCTAATGTCACGAGCCCTGAAGAAGGTACTGCCACTGGGTAAGAGATTATTCCATGGCGGCCAACTCCTTTTTATAAATGGCTTAGGATTGTTCAGATGAAGCGAACTTGTGCAAAAAGTAAGCGACTAGATGTTCCAAACTGTCATGAGCTTGTAATAGCAAAACACCCACATTGGCTGACAAGGCGTCACATGCTACAATAAAAGACTTGGTGGGAACTACGTGTTTAAGAACAGGAGGCGCCAAAAACACCTCTTTGATGGCGTCAAAAGCCCTTTGGCAATCCTCCATTCATCTCAATGAAAATTTTCCTGTCAAGGGATGAATCAGCGTGGCCAACTGTTAGAGGGTATAGGGGAACTCTTCATAAATATGGTCAAGCCCAAGAAAATCTGCAACTTCTTCTGGGTCATATGATTGGCCACTCGAATATTGCTTCAAGCTTTCTAGATAGAATGGTATATCCCCTCCTTCAAGACCAAGTTACCCATTAAAATCACCATTACCTAAAAAAACTTGCACTTGGAGGGCTTTATTAAAGTTCCACTTTGTGCAACGCTTCCAGAACCACCTCCAGGTCCTTCTCATGATGCTAGGGGGCAGGGGAATGCATGAAAATATCAATGATGTATGTCATGGCACAGGTGAACTAGAGGTCGCTGAGAACATTATTGACCATATACTGAATGTAGATGGAGCGATCATCAAGATGAAGGGAATAACGTGGAACTGGAAGATTCCCCTTTAGGTACAAATCTCTATAAGCCACCTTTGGCCTTCTACACCTGGACTTGGTTCAATGAGTTCATGAGATCTAGCTTCAAAACCACACAGGATTTTGCAATCTCCTGGTTAAATTCTGCTTGAGGAGAAGGGAATATGAATCATGAATGGTGATATTATTCAATGTCCCTAGTCTACACAGGGGTGTAACATTCCGTCAGCCTGCTGAGAGAAAACTATGGGGGAAGCAATGGGTGAGGTTTACTTTATATTCACCCTTTCTTGAGAATATTATCTAAACACACTTCCAAAGCCTTTTTCTCCAGTTATGTAAGGATACAATGAATAATTGATGTTATACAGCTACTTTTAAATGGAAAGCCAGGTTGTTTTTGGAATGCAGAGGAAGGCAGTTAGCCTTATTCAGGTTAAATTTATTCTAATATAAAGACTTTTCTCTCTTGTTGAAATTAATAATTGCAACATAATTAATTTAAGACTAGGAAAGTTTGATAATCTCTTTGAGGAGATTAATGTGCACCCAATGTCGGATAGTAATTAGGATGGAAAAGTGAAGGACACAGGATCAGCTTTTGCACCGTCCAAAGTTTGTAAATGCCCTGGAAACACTGGCGGCCTTGATAAAAATAAGAAAATGATGGTGAGTATTTCTACAGAGATTTTAGCCTGGCAAGCAAAATGCAATTAGTTCATCAAAACTCCGCATTCCCAGCCACTGTCGCCAGTGGAGCAAGGGGTTTGAGTCTCTGGATATAAACCTAACGGTTCTTTGGAAGAAATTTTGTAGAGATGTGCACAAACACTTCCTGGATGCAGTATATGTTGCCTCGCACTCCATGACCCGCATTTGGTTTGATCTCAAGTTTGAAACTAAACAAGCAGCGGACAAAGCTGCACAGGTGCGTGTGGTGGTAGACCTCCTGGATGGTCAATGGATGGTCTAAATGAAGAGCACTTGATGGACCAAAATAAACCAAATTTTTGTTACGTTCAACTTCCTCCCTACAAAAATAAAACGCACAGTGCTGGAGCACCACCTCATGGTTGGGCTTAAGAGCTATGGGGAACTTCACTCCTTCGAAATGCAACGCTTTATGCTTATGCCATACCTGTGCATGGGCAAAGCGATTGCAGTGATCACCCCAACCACGGTCATCATGGAAGACTTTACCCAAATTCCCACATTACAGTTGTAAATATTGACAGGCAGGAATCCCACCCGTTCCACATCTCAGTGGTTAGCGCGCCCCATATCTGCACCTTTTGTCGCACTTCTGGCCACAAGGCTCACACATGCCCTTCCAGAGAGGGTATTACTCAAAACAAAATCTTCCCAACGCAATGGGCAGTGCAGACTCCCATTATGAACCTGCCATTGACACTGATGCCGCCTTCCCATGGGGCGCGCAGGAGTGTTACATTCAGGTTAAACCTGTGTCCCCACAGGAGTGCAAAAATGCCAAATAGGCCCATAGAGCAGTGGACAAGGCAGTAGCTACAACTGCATCTGTGATCCCGCCTGCCCAGACCAAGGATGACATTGAGTCATGTGCAGCTGAGGTGGCTTGAGAATCAGCTTACCAATCAGATTGGGTCAACCAACCTGCAGACCATATGGGTGAGTCAGATTTCCCTGAGAAAATTTACCAAGCACCAATTAAAACTGATTCTACCACCCACTTCCCTCCCAAGTTTTTTTCATCAACACCTGATGGTGCACCGTAGGAGCACCTACCTATGAAAGTTTGGAAGGGTCAAATTCCTTAATAAACAAGAAACATACCAAAAAGGTTGATATTGTTCCAAAAGACAACTATGACTCAGCTGAATTAATTGCTGCCCGCACACATGCTGCCTTAGAGCATGCTGAAAAAAGAGCTGAAGGAAGGCAAGGGGGCCCTTCCAATTTCACCCAGGGTTTGATGGGGGAGCCTTCACAATATGAACGTTGAACATTGCTGGACTCAAGGCCTTTCCATCCCAGTCTAGGAAACTGAGTTTTTTAAAACTAATTATCTATGGACATCTTGGCCATTCAGAAAGCCCAATGTCCATACGGTGCTAAGAAACATGGGCAACCATGCTCCTCCCCTCCCTTTCCTTTTGGTCACCACACTGTGGGCTGCTTATGTGTGACCTGTAGCTTTAAATTAATTCCAAAACTGTACCTCGATGGGCGTGTGCTTGTTTTGTCCTTATCATGGGAAGATGGAGTGCACGCTATCATTAATTTTATTCCCCGACCTGTGTGTGGATTTCTGGGAATTCCTCTCAGCTGTAAATTCCCTCCCATTTCCTCTGACCCGCTTGTGGTAGGCGACCTGAACTGCTGGGCCAACCTGGCCAAGGACTGCTGGTCTTCAACGCCTACCCCCTGCAGGGGAACGTTGAGCTAAACATTCTAAAGCCACTTTGAGGCTTTTTGATACCCTCCCCAAACATGCACTGCTGCTCCCCAACATGTCCCACCCCCATGTGCACAAAGGTCAGCTGAGGTCTATGTCCCACATTGACCATATTCTTGACCCATTGAACTTTCAGTCCCATATTGTACACTTTATGATGACTAAAATCAATTTCTCCAATCACAGGTTGGTGTCTATTTACTTCACTTTTTTAAGCCCAGTGGCACAGGCGCCAAAGTGGTGCAAACTTCATCTGGATGAGATCACATCGCCCAGGTTTTCCTCATGGGTGGACACCGCAACTTTGGAACCAGAGCTCACTACACCATTTTGTTTGGACCTACTTTCTACCTGGCCAACCTTTAAAGTGGACACCATCCATCAGGCACGCCACCTCTCCTCACGTCGCTCATGGGCTGCCTCAGCAGTTATTATGTGCACGCTTGCAGAAGTGGACCACTTGGAGTCTAATGTCCCTGCTGCAGGCTACAGTCTGGCATGGGGTTACAAGTGGGCAGAAGTGTCTGCTCATTTCAACGCACTAGTAAGGCAACACAAACATTACGTTTGTGTTCAGTTTAAGGCAAAAAATATAACAGTGGGTGACATGTGCTCCGACTCTTTTTTTCTGAAAATTCTTTGCACTGCGACAGAGCATGGCCTGCACACAGGTGAGGCGGCTGGACCACTCCGTCGCAGAAACTCCAGCCAAAGTGGCAATCAAAATTCAAAATTATCACTCCAAATTGTATTGATCCAATCCAGTCAAACCGGTCAAAGTTGAAGAGTTTCTTGATAGTGCACATATCAGCAACATTTCCCATTACCTGGAGTTGATGAATTTAATTACTTGAGATGAACTCTGGTATGCCATTTTCAGTGCACCGCATAGGAAATTCCTAGGTCCAAATGGGCTTTCTTATGAGTTCTATAAGAGATATTTTAAATATTTCTCCTCTTTGTTGCTTGCCTTAATGAACCAGTTTTTGTTAGAAATGAACCACTTTCCTGGGGGCCAAAAGACATACACAATAACGCTGTATAAGAAAGGGGATAAGCTGGACTTGACCAACTGGCGCCCCATCTCACTTACTAATACAGATACTAAATTATCTATAAAATTATGGCCAACCGCCTAGGGGTAGTTGCTTCTGAAGTAATCTCTTCTCAGCAGTTCAGTTTTATCCCCAAGCGATCAATATGTGCCAACATACACACCACAAATAATGTCTGCCAATCTCTGGCTACTGGGGCGCTTGTGTTCTTAAGCCAACAAAAAGCTTATGATAGGGTCAATTGGGATTACCTCAAAGCCTTCCTCCACAAATTCCACCTTCTCCATTGGTTCATTAATTAGTGATATTGCTCACAGAATCTGTCACAATAGCTGTGCGTGGTCCTGGCTTCCTCACTGATGTGGTTCACTCTCAAAGGGGCCTCCGCCAAGGGGACCCTTTAAGCCCACTCTTGTACAACTTCAGCCTCAATTCACTTTTATGCAATGTGATTGCCCGCCTTACTGGTGTCCTTGTGCAAGGCAAGAACCATTCAAGATGCTGGCATTTGCTGACAATTGAGTGGTTGGGGTTTCTAACAACAACGATGCACGCACGCTAGAGGCTACTATCCAGGATTACTCCAGAGTCAGTAAAGCTGCACTTAACGCCTCCAAAACTGAAATCATTCTTCTTGGCCAGTATAAGCCCGCTGGTCACCAGCACCCCGTTACCTACCTGCTTCAGCAGCTATCTCAGAGTTTCGCTTTCCCAGCCCACCCCATACTGCCCGCTTGTGCTTTGTTTTCATGCCAAAACCCACAGTTGGTCCAGTACACCATTTGGGAGTGTGGCTGGAGGCGGAATGGTACGCCTCAACGTTGATGGAGCACCATATACTGGACAATGTCACAAAACGCATCGCCTCCCTTAGAGCCCAAACCTCCCTCAAAGGCCAGGTTATGCTTGATAAATCTATGCTCATGTCCAAAGTCTGGTTTGTGGCCCATACTATCGCCCTTTCCCCCTCTTTCTTCACCGACTTATATGGCCTCTTCAAGGGTGGTTTTGGTTAGGATACCCACCGCCAGTGAGCCTGGATGTCATGTTTGGCCCTCGCCATAGTGGTGGTATGGGCCTGCTCAACTTTTTGGCCCATGTTACCAAAATATTTGGCACCTGGATCGCTGCAGTCACCAACCCCACGCTCCCAGCCCAACACTGGTCATGCGCGGCCTGCTCCAATTTTTACCACACCCTGGCCTCCGCAATCCTACCCACCCCCATTCTCTGTTATACTATTGTCGTGAAATCAACCATGGGATCCACTAGTGTGCCAAGCCAACCAGTATGAAGACTGGTTGGCCCTTTGCTGTTTCGCCTTCATTGGTGTACCAACCCTACAAGTCTGCATCCAACTCACCAACTAACCACCAACGGCTTCATCTTTAGCCCCAGGTGTCCTTGACATGTGCCCCAGAAAGTCCTGCCCACTTACTGGGCAGCTCAGGAACTTCCGCGCTGCCCCACCCTCACAACCCTTCACCAACCCATCTAGGCATGCCTTGGCGAGTCCATCCCCCTTCCTGGGCGGCTATGGCACTCCCGTGCTGCACCCCACAAGGTTGGCAGCCTGTCAGCGCATCTTCTATTAGCCAGTTGGCCAGGTTCCTGCCAGTTCCTCATATGGAGGAGGCATGGGATCTGGCAGCGCTGGCCACTCCAGGCGTGATCACCTGCGCCTATCAGGGATCCTCAGTCCTATCTACTCCCACTCTAGATGCTCTAAGCCACTATCAAATAAAAGTAAGATTGGTGCAAGAGAGATGTTTATTAGGAGGGAATGAACGACTATTTATACTACTTTCAGGGATACTTCACCCAAGTACTCTTTGGCCAATCAAATACTGGAAAACCCACTGGCCTCTTGATTCCAAAACTCTATCAGATCGTAAACTTCATTCATTCATAATTATAGAAATTCCCTCCAGATCTGCTCATCTGATCACCAAATATTAAATTAGGTCAATCCATCCTCAGAATAAGTCCAGGTCAATTGTATTTAAATTTGCGATGAAATAGAATTTCGAGCAGCCTCAGCATGAGTCGCCAGTGATCCAAATCAGTTGGTGGAACCATTTTTTTATGATTCATAATGGATTCATCATCTTTCCGCTGGAAAATACCAAAACAATCTTCAGATGGCATTTCAGCAGCAAACGCCACTTCCGCCAAACCTAAACTCGATTAGATATATAACATTAAACAGTATTGAATTAGTTGATTAGCCAACAATTACACCCAACTAACTGAAACCTCTAATTCTGATACTATTGGAAAGATACATCTGGTTAAAATCCTGACAACTATCTTGCCTCTCATCCCTCTGCCGTGGGCCCACATGGGACATCACCCCACTTTAAATAAATTCTTCTCTCCATGTGGAGTGCTGAATGGAGAATCAGAATCAGTGTACACACCGCAGATAGGGGTCGTCCTACTCCCAATTCCAGACAAGAAGTTCATGGGTAAGTCGTTTCAAACAACCTGGTACCCCAAAGCCCCCACTTCATTGCCCGTGTGGACTACCTTGACAAACCCAGCATCTTGTACTCTTTGGAGACCCAGAAGGACATTTGGCGATACACACACCATCCTCTTTTACAACCCCAAATTCACCCCCATGGGTGGAGATACTTGAGAAAAGTGTACCACACAGTTGAGTGGTCCAATGCCTCTCAAACTATATGCATTGTATGTGGTCATTATGGATCTTTAATCTATCGCTTGGAAGATTGCCCAACATCACAAGCAATTTGACAAGATTTTATGCGCCTCTTTTGCCATGAGAGTGAGACGGCTTTCAGCCTGTCTAAAAACATTTTCGCCTTTTCCATGACCTCCCCTATCCACCCATCGCTCTGCGCCTTAATTGTTGCATATAGCGCTATGGAAAATACACACTATTGTCCTTGATGCACTCTCTGGAACTACCCCAACCATATTTGAAGCTGTGCGTCACATCCTTTACCACCTCGCAGATCACTTTCAAGCTTGGCTGTTTGTCCACCTTCCATCCCACCAATGACAGTTGGCGTCTTTCTGATTCCCCATCTGGTTCCTCTCGTCAGATCCTTTCCTTCATTTGTGTTCATTTTTAGCCCAGGTCTCCCCTGTCACTCTCCATCTTCCTTCCACTAGCAGTCTCTCTGGCAACAGGAGGTAGCTACGGCTCTTCTGAGGGTGCTCCTCGCTATTTCTTGGTGTTTTGTAGTTGGAGCTTATTAGAAGTGTCCATCCCATGATCATCCTTCCCTAAATAAAACAAAAAATTTATATTAATTTGATATGCTACCAACGCTAAAAAATTATGGTGGAAGACTCACGGGAGAATGAAATGATGTATATGATCCCACCCATCATTTCAATGAAAGCATATTGATAAGGGGAAGCTTCACGCGCAACTGGGTATTTGTTAAAGATAGTACATTTGAGTCCATGTTAATGTTAAGCTGATGATGACGCCACTATCCCACGCTAGAATAACCAGAAATAACATATCTCACTGTGGCAAACTGATCACAAAAAAACTAGTGCATTGAAAAAGATACCAGGCACCATAGCTTGTATAAAGCCATTGGTGAGGAAGATGCACCAAACTCCAACGCACCCACTTCCAGGTCAACATACAGATCCTGAGTCAGTTTAAGACTCATAAAGTTCCCACCCGCTCCCATATGCACAAGTTACTTAATTGATACTATATGCGTACCCAAACAAATTTTTGGAGGCAACAAAAAGTAAACAAATCCTATTTTATAAGCCACAGTATGGGACAACACCAGCTGAGTAGTAACAATTGATTTTTCTGATGAATGGGAATAGGGAGAGAATTGTAACCTTCCATGTGAATAACCTTCTCAAATCTACGCGTTGGACACTGACAACATGGGTACCAAGGGATTAAGAGGCACCAGTCCTTTATAGGAACCGCCCCAACTACTGGGGCCAGGGTAATGGAAGAAGAACCTTTGGGAGGGGGAGAGACTGGAGCATCTGATGGGATAAAGTCACACACCCTGGGAGCCTGGGCAGAACAGACCCACTGGGCGAGTGACAAAGGGCACGCTGACTTATCATTTAAAAACTCACTTTATATTGCTTTGGTGGGGAACCTTTTCATTGCACCTAAGACCCCCCACCAACGCATGCCAGAGCATGGTGCTGATGGAGATAGCCACTGCACCCACCTTTTCTAAAATACCCAACTGAGTGTACCAATCAGAATGGTTAGCGGAAACTTGATCCAATGCGGCATAGAATACCACAATTAGCACGTCCACTGGAAGCCCAAGCCCAGAGCTTAACCCTGTAAAGCTTCAATGAATGAGGACAGATTGGACGCATCTGCGCTCAACATGAAGAATTATGGCGGGTGATCTGATCTTGGAACCTGCACCTGAACCACTGATGATACTAATGTAATCTAGGGAGTAGAAACTCCCGTCTGCTTGGCCAAATGCAAAATTATGCAAACCCAACAATGGCTATCTCTCTCCACTGCGTCAGAAAAGTCTACACTCCAGTGATCCTCTGTCAGGAAGATTGTTGCAATTAATTTAACCAAACATCTGTTCATGCTATAATTAGTTAAGATTTATAATTTACTTGTACTTGGAAACATGGTTAATGGTATAATGAGTCTCAAGCGCACAGTCTTTAACTTCATAAGGAGTTGCCAAAGTTGTATTAAATTACTTCTAGTACTCTTGGCCACCACTTTAGAATTGTAATTCTGGCAGCACGAAACCTATAACCCTAAAGCTAACTTATCTCCCATTGATCTATTAATTGCTTAGGCTCTAGCCTTGGAAGATTAGATCTGCTCTCGCTACCTGTACCCTTATCCTTTACCTTGTCCCTTACACCAGCGTAAAATATTTGGTAGGAGGAATATTTTTTATGGCATTCCATAGGAGCCTCTAATGCTATTTGTGATTACAACTACAAGTAAAATCCGCCAAACCTTAGTTATTTGTTTGATTAATCTAATTTAGATATTAGCTCATTAGTCTACACTCTGGAGTGCTGCTTAGTACGCATGAAAAGCACCAATAATAACGTTAGTAGGAGGGGATATCTAGGCTTAATATTAAGAGGAAAGGATCTTTCTATAGGTTTCTAGAGTGGAACCTAAATAAAGATATTGTTTGATGAAGAAATTAGGCTTTGGGAGTATGCAATACTACATTGTTCTTTTAACCTGTTTTATAATAAAAACCCTCTTGCCAAACTTGTCCTTTTTGAGAGTTTACTAAAGCGGCTGTCTTCATATGGCACCTTATTTAATTGAGTTTAAATCTGTGTCTTCAAGATATGTGCCTAAGAGCTGATTTTAGAATTGTGGTGCACACTAAAGTGGCACTCTAGTTCACTTTAGTTCAATATATAATCAAGTAAGGATCACAGTAGTTCCAAGGAAGGATCCCTTTCGATGGAAGTAGTACCAGTGTTGGAAGTTGAAGAGATCGCCTTAGCGGCCCACAAATCCAGTCTAATGATATTCACAAAGTACGAGCAGCTATTAATGCAAACGTTATTCAACTTTCAGAAATTATACTTGAGCATGACCGTCAAGTCAAGGAGCTAAACAAAAAAAGTATTTGAGTTGGGTTGACCTTGGGACAAATATTACACCAAAATTTTTTTAGCCAATACAGGTTTTAAACTCAAAACCTGCAATAGGGTAGAAGCAGTTTTACCTGCCAGGCTAACCACCCTTCAAGGAGCTAACCAAGATAACTAAATTACATGAAAGTCGCCTAGAGAGCTTAGATGCAGATAGACTGGAGTTGTTCATTCCAATAATAACTTGTATCAGCTCTTTGAATCTTTAAAACTTTAGGTAAAAGCCCAGGGCCAGAAGGTTAGATCACTGGTAAACAGAATATCAATATGAAAGCGGAATTCCTGGATTCTACCCAAAAGTTGAAATATGGTAGTGTTATTAAAGGCGGAACGCCACCGTGTTGGTACCATGTGGAACTATTTCAATAGTCACTCAGCTACCCAGGATGGTAATATAAGCAATGAGGAAACTGACTTTCTGCTGTTTCATGCAAATATTGTGGGCAATGAGGTGGGGGATCACCAGAATTGCTTATGGGTTTCACCTCCGTTCTAAGTGTTGGAGCTTTGGCTTAGGCTAAATACCAGCGACTCTTACCCCAGAGCCATCTGTTCTAAATAATTGTGAACCTCCAGTTCAACCTGCGTGAACTTCCACTGGTACCATTACCCCTAATCCTGTAGGCGCTTCTACTAGAGCTGCGCCAACAGTTCAAGGCTGGTTCATACCTAAATCTTGGCTTCGCCATGTGGGAAGTCAAGTAGGGGTGAACCTGGGCTTTTGGTCCTATCAGCATAACCTCCTGTTCATGTGAATTCTATCAACTTGCCAACATATAATAAAAATGGTAATATACACAATTTTCTTAGTCTCTTTGAGATTATAGTGGCTGGAGAATCAAAGAATGCATAGTTGGCGACCATCATAAATTTTCTGGGAACAAAGAGTCAGAGGATAGTGATGCTTAAGATAAAATAGAATTGGCATTACTTACTGCAACGGCAAGGACCTTCCCATCAAGGTATTTTATGAGCCAGAACGGCTGACCACCTGCAAAACTAATTTCCTTAATATCTGCTTTAAGAAAGATGAGAATGTGAAAGCTTTTTCAGAACTATTTATCTTGAAGCCCAAACGCTGGAAGGGGCTAATATTATTAATGACTATAATGCATAAATCACTTTATGAATGCCTTTAACCCTTACCAAGACTTATATTGGGTAATGATTCCTGTTTTAAATGAGGAAGATGACATCATTAACATGGAGAATTATCTCTGGTGTTGTGCTGTTACTTTTGAGGAACCTATCTAGAGCTATTGAGAGCCCTGAAAAACATGGACTAGGGCCATTTTTTTGAGAAAAAGTTAACACCACTTCTGCCTTATGGCCCTCATTCAAAAAATCTGACGTTAGCCAAATTATAATAAGCTACTGAAGAAAATTGGGCCATTATGCCAATTGCAGCTTAAAGATAAGTACAAAACCTAAAGTTCATGCGGTGTACTAAGTAGATGACGAAGAGATGGGGAAAGACAGGGCGGAGTAGAATTGGGATGTTCTATTTTCGCCTTCTCTAACAATATCCCAAGAAAAATTAAAAATACCTCAACCTTTTCCTGTGCGACCTATATATGATTCCGCTGAGCTTCCTTAAGCAGTCTCCAGGTCAAAAAATGTTAGTGCAGCAGTGAGCACCTTACCCCAAGAAAAATAAGCCACTGAGTCAGCGGATGAGGTAGTGTCAAAACCTCATGCTTATCAATTGAAATCATCCGAGGATTTAACTCCTAACGAGACCCTCAACTTGACTGGGGTCCAAGTGGTGGTATTCATCGAGATGTTGAAGAGTCCATCCCAAAGTTGTGAAGAGATACAAAATCTTTTAGGTCAACCAGACAAAGTGGCTGTCCTCACAATAAAACCTTATTGTATTACTTTTTCTGAGTGTACCTTCATTGACATGACTTTAACAAGCTTAAGGTCCGAGCTATTGGAGACAGTGGGGCACTAATTAATATTGTATCTATCTGACTGGTAAAAAATTAAGGCTTTCTCCAGACAAAGACCACCATAAAATCTACGGCACCACTGACTCCCATACTATGACTTAGGAAGCAGCATAAAGTGCGTTAATGCTGCGCTTTGGTATCTTAGTAATCTTTTACCCAGCTATTGTATTCCCTAATCAGAATTATTATTTCTTAATTAGGACCTCGTTTTTGAGGAAATATAGAGTCAAAGCTGACTTTGGAGAGAATACCTTAGACATACTAGGGCAAACCCTACTGCTCTTTTATAACAGGAAGGACGCAGCCTTGATGGCCCCAAAGAAGGGGTTTGTTAACCTTGTATTTAATTATATGGTCTTATACTCATTGAGTTTCAGCGGCTATGTGGCCATACGCGGAACTTATCAGCACAGATCGTAGAGTCAAAGGGCATTCCTATCAATGCTAATTAAAATCTAATTTTTCTGGAAGGGCATCAAATTATAATGGAGACCAAAATTGCCTTACCATTTCCCAGGGTTTATATAGTGAGATTGTCACTCCATTTGATTGCTCCAAGTTAGATCTCAGTGCGGCGCCTAGGTTTATTCTGCCAGAACATGGCGAAATTCAGGTGCTTTGAACTAAACTGTACCCCTATTCACAAAGGTCAAGCAACACCAGTTATTTGCATTCGTTCATTATTTACCAGTAGAAGAGTTTTCAAAAATCCATGAGTTTAGTGATATAGAAGACCTTGAACTGAAAGACAGCGAGCATCAAATTGTCTGTTCTCTGATTCCTTGAGAGCGCCTCTCAGGGCTGACGGAGAACAAAAAGGACTAAGCTTTGGCCTTATTCAAAAAGTACAGCAATATTTTTGCAAAAGATGACCATAATTTGGGGTGTGCGCACGAGGTGCTGCACCAGATCAATACTGATAACCATCCTCTGATTCACCTTTGTCCTATTAGGCTTTCTAATGCAGCAAATGAAGGGATTAGTGCTGGATTTTATAATCTGGTACAGCAGGGGATGTTAGTACCCTTTAAGAGTCCCTGGGCCGCCTCAGTTTTAGTTATTTTAAAAAGATGGGTCAAATCGTGTGGTAATAGATTACCAGAACTCTCACAATATTAACAAGAAGGATTCATACCCAATGCCTCATATTGATGGTGCAATGGATCGCTTGCCTGGTGCTCATTACTTCTCTGCTATGGACTAATTTCTGAATATAGACAGAAGAGTCTGCCGAAGTAGGACCAGGAGAAGTGCACTTTAATCACATCCCAGGGTCTATACCAACCCCTTTGATGCCACAAGGGCTGTGCAACACCCCAGAAATTTCTGACGAGATATGGATAGCATACTAAGGGAGTAAAAATCACTTGTGTTCTGGTGTATTTGTACAATATAGTTGTGTTTTTCAGAACGTTTACAGACCATCTTCAACATCTATAGGAAGTTTTCCACCTGTTGATATAAGCCAATTTAAAAATAAACCTTATAAGTGAATTTCTTCTGCAAAAAACTTTAATATCTGGGTTTTTAAAAAAAAGGCCTAAGGCCCCAGCTTGCTAAAATGGAGGCTATTAAAAATGTACCTCCCAAGCAGCAAGCGGGATATTCAGGTATTTTTGGAGATAATCGCTATTATTACCAGTTTGCAAAAAAACTTTAGAAAGATAGGTGAACCTTCGTTTCACCTTTTCAAGACAAGAGTTCCATTGGACTAGATGGAAGCTTACCAGTTCAATTTTGATCGATTAAGACTTTGCCTAGCTCAAGCGCTGATACTAATGTATCAAATTTTGATAAAACTTTTATTATACAAACGGAAGCCTCCATCACTGCCATAGGGGCAATGCTATCTCAGCTTGATAATGAAGGGGAAGAACACCCTGTCGCATACTGCAGCTGGACACTAGATAAACATGAACATAGGTATACTTTACTGAGAAAGTGTTTATAGCTGCCATTTATCATGAAAACAATTTCAAGTTTATATTCATGGAGTGCATTTCACCATGGTAAAGGATCATGCCTCATTATTTTAACTACAGAATCTGAAAAATCCCAAAGGACGGTTAGCCCTCTGAGCCTTAAAGTTATGGGCATATGTTTTGAAATTCAACACTGATATGAGGTAAAGTATCAAAACGCAGACGGATTGTCATGGGGCCTACTGTAACCTTAGGGGCAGATGACAATGATGAGTTATTTACCAAAATGATTAATCAGCAATATGACAATGAACATATCAAGGTTCAAAAGAGGTTTGGACCAAATTAGATAGAATAATTTTGCAGATGCTGGGAAATTATATTTTGTTATTGAATGGAAAACCTTTTTGTTCCCTAGGCCTACCAAGCGGATAGCCTTGATTATTGCTGCTCACAAGTCCACGGGCTATGATAAATTTACAAAGTTGTTTGAACATCTAAAGACCCATTACTAAAAGAACTTCATGTAATATGACATCCATGAGGCACTTAACGGTTGTCAAAAATGTCAAACTGAAT
>JAKSZP010008701.1:0-28570 GCA_022478985.1 Massospora cicadina | reverse complement strand
AGGAAGCTCCAGAGAAGAGGTAGTCATGCAAAAAATGAATTGCATCCTGTAAACGATGACTATGGGCTTTGTGGAAGCTGAAGCTGAATGACTAATGAAAATCAGGTGAGGCTGGAAGCTTCGTCGACCAACTTCAAAGAACTTGGCTGAAAAACAGAGAGCATAAATGGCAGTATCCCAATCCAGAAGGTTTTTAGATCTGAGGGATTCAGTGCTAATGACAACGCCTCAGTGACTTGCGCTTGAAGTTCAGCATAGGGGAGCTTGGAATTAATGCTGTTCCCAATTGAAAGCTCAGAAACCAGCACCGTGGGTTGGTAAAATTGACTGAGTCAAAAGAGGAACTCAGGGAGCAAATCCAACCCTGCTAGGAACAAACGATCTAAAGCAGTTGGCATAACCTCCGGAGCATCAACTATGATGTTTAGAGCCTCAGTGAAAGGAGCCAAATCCAGAAGGGTTTTGAAGTCCAACTCAGGGATCAACTGTAAGGGAAGAGTCAGCTGAGAGTTACTTGAAATGATGGCACGCCTGGTTTTGGTGGGATTGAATACCATTTCCAGTAACTTGACGGAAGGACTAGCCCCTTGTGCCAGACTAGGCTTATGAGTCCTGGAAGGACCATAGAGAGGTTCCGTCAAGCATCCCAACTCATCTGCTGGAAGAGGCGGAGGTCCAAATCTAACAGACTGTTAAGAAGCTGCTGGTAGCGAGATTCTGAATTTGACATATGAGCAGGACTAGAGGGGGATGTCAGACTTATATAGAAGTTGACATTATGCACCCTACAATCCATTAGGCTCTAATTTTGGAAATTAATTTTATAAAATTAATGAAATAAGCTTTTTGAGGAAAGGATTAAGAATGACTTACAGCCAAAAGATTATGAGAGAAATAACAAAGGCAAACATAAATAAGTATTATTAACCAAGCTGCAAAATGAACATTGATGGCAAGAGTCTCCTGTCTAGGATGAGGAGAGAATCAGGAATTTGAGGACGCTGGACCAAGAAACCTGAATATGATAGCGGGTCATATACCCTGATGGGGGGGAAAACTGGATCCTGGGAAAAAGATCATCACAAGTAAATTGATCACCTGGAACGACAAGAGGTCATGGGGACCGTGCTCTGAGAAGGCAGTAGCGAGGAGGAAGAGGAGGAATGCCATATGCCAAAGGTCATCCTAAGCAGTGTTGATTATTAAAGAAGTACTCCGCCTGAACCAATGAAGTATTTGACCAGGTGTCCGAAGCGGTGTTTCCATGCCCAGTCCTTTTCTCGCTGGAAATCTAGGCAAGAGGGGGGATGTGTTTGGATTTTTGCCCACATTACCAGCCTGCTAGATTACCTGGTATCGCTTGGGGAAAAATTCCCTAAAGTGAAGTGAATTGGATATTGGTTGACCCCAATTTCAGAGGAACTATGTTTGGGGGATTTTAGGATATTTGTCTGGTCATATCCATTGGGGATCAATCTGGATGAATACCTATTATCTCATTGGGTGGAGCGGCCAACAAAATAGGGGCATCTGATAGTGATTAACTATCAGGTGTACCAATTGGGATCAGTTGGGTTTCATCACCAACTGATTGGGAATGTTTAATGAGTTGCAAGGCGAGTGATGCTGCTTGCAACTAGCAAATTCGATTGGTTGGTGAAGTGACCTGCCATAATGGGTAAAAAGTCCCATTACCTAAGCATGTCGCTAGCCCTTTTTGGTTGATTTGCTTGGATCAAGAGGAAAACGTTAGGGACACGTTTCCAACTCTTTCCATGTGAGGTCTCAAGGACGTCCAACGTTGGAATCCTAGCCAGGATGGGGAAGACCATCACTGCCAAGATGAGGAAGGGTGATTCAATGGCAACGGCTGCCGTTTCATTGAAGAGTGTCAACTGAGGGTTAGATGGCTGAATCCTATTATAAATTCTTAGGATTCACTCTAATAAATAAAAGATAAAAAACATAGTTAAAAACATATATACACTTATACATTACTACTTTAGAACATTATTAGTTTTATTGTAGATTTTTAAAGTTAGACTATCAGCATCTAGCGTGAAGATTCCATCTCAAGGATATTATTGCAGAAGGCAATAATTGGTAGACTCTCAGAGAAGAGTAGAGATCCGAGCGGGGATCTAGAGATGAAGGGAACCACAGCTAAGGGATTGCTGCCAACTGTGTGTTGGGCCAAAGGAGACTGCCATCAGAGGATCTTAACAAAGATTGAGTGGACAGGATTACAGGGAATGAATCCCTACAAGTACAATATCAAGTATTAATTGTATATACTGACCAAAGCATTGGGCCTGAAAATAATAATAACTCAACTATGGATAATAGTTGTCATACTATTATTGGATTATATATATATTCTTACAACGCGAGGTGCACAAGGAAATCAAACCTGTGCAGAAGAAAGATTACTAGGGTTGACCTCCAATAATCAACCCAACGGAGTAAATTTTTACAGTCCTTTTTTGTAATGCTGATGAGCTTGCAGTAGTCTATTACTACCTGGTTAGTACCATCCTTCTTTTTGACAATTAGGACAGGGGAAGCCCATGGGCTCTTCAATGGTTCAAGCATTCCTTGCTCCAACAGTTTATTAATTTATGCTGTGACAACTTCTTCTGCTGCTCTAAATCAGCGGATTGGCTGAGATCTAATGAGGGGATGATCCCCAGTGTCCACTTGATGGATCACTCCTTGGGCACACCCTAAATCATGATCATTGACAGCAAAGATCTTTTTGTATTTTTGAAATAAGGCTTGCGCTCAATCCTTCTGATCTTCTGTTAAACCCATTAAATTTTACGTGGTACAACTTTCATTACACCAGGCTGTGTTTTTACGTGCAGACCAAATTCGTCCAGCAGCCCAAACTCATGGACCTAAAGGACCTCCTCAACAGAGATTAAATGTGAGTACGCCACTACTTGGTGTTGGTAGATTTGCAATTTTAAATTTGTAGATTCATTGGTAGAGCCTTGATCTCCCCTTGTCTCACTAGTATAATTCCTGGAGCCACATGACGCTTAAGTCGCAATTGCTGATCAGGGCCAATGACCTCCCCATAAAATACATCTGGCACTTCAACCTCCAATTCAGTGTTCACTATTACTTGGTGACTGGAGGGGATGGATATAGGCCTGGCAGCTCTGAGAGGCAGCCCTTGATATTCATATATCTGTTGAGGAAGGGCCCAGTTCTTTTTCTTTAGTTAATAATAGTATATGGGGATCACTCCATCACTATAATCTAGGTTGATATGTCCCATATGTACAGGATCTTTTGGCACTCCGCTAGAGGTAAAATAAATTGGGATCCGTTGCCCCATAATTTTAAACATCTCTTCTATCATGTTAACAACAGTACCAAAGTGTCACATAAAAGTGGTTTTAATTAACAGGTCATAATTCACTGTTTGGTAACACTATCACCGGAGCTACAACAACAATTGACCCAAACCACATGGGGAGTGCACTGTATGCTCCTTCTGAGACCTTGTTTTTCTCTCTAGCAGTCCCATACACCATGCGAGGATCTACATCAGGTTTTAATATCAAATTTGGCACCACTTAATGGAAACTATGTTAACTGGGGCACAAGTATCTATTATTGCATGGACTTGGGTTTTGCTACAACAATGTCACAATACTTACACTCTGTGTTAACTTTTGTCATATCACTTGGATCTGTAATGATGATTGCACAGGTAAATCATCACTGAGCAACGAATGGACAATATGAAGATTTCTAATCCTTAATAAATAATAAAGATATATAAAATATGGATCTATTGCTCCAACTGACTCTTTTATTATATATAAAAATGCATACTATCCCACTGAACTTTTTTCCTCCTTTTCAACTAAAAAAATTTCCTCCTCTCATTTTCACCCTCAATGCTTAATCCTTAGTACTCCTAATTGGGTTCAATTCTCCTGCCTAAAAATTCATTATTCACTACATTTTAGGGGTTTCATTCTATCTCAAGGCTTTGGCGGAATTCCCTCGATTTTCTGAACTATCATTAATTTGATCAATTCACTTCACATTGACATAATCTCCCAATCAATCTTGAGGCTCACTTTGACTCATATTACGATCTGCCAGATATATGGCTTATCATCCAGTCATATTATTTCCTCAACATTACCCCCCCTTGGCTAGATGATTAGCTTCTATTGTTTTTATGCTCAGAGGAATTTCGAGTGAACTTGGTTAATAATCTGACTACCCTCAGGTCCCTTAATGGTGTAGGTATTGATACCAGTATTCTCTATTATTTCAAACAGCCTAGTCCAAATGTTAGCGATCTTGTTATTCCATCCAAATCCATGTTGAGAGTGGTACAAGACATGATCTCCTACAGTGAACTGTTGGAGTCCATTACATCTACTTTGGTCAGCCACCTGATTCTTGAATATTATTAGCTAAGCTGGTAGAATATGCTTCCATTTGTAGTTTTAACAGCATTTCTATTAATTTGGTCAAATAAAACTGCGGTTCTACGTTGCCAGTATCCTCCACACACAAGTAAAGCAGAGAGGGAAAAGTCATAACCATAGATTTATTGAGTTAACTCTTGCCAGTTGATGTTTGGTAGCTGATATTATATGCAAAGACAGCGGTGGGTAGGAGGGTACTCCATTCAGAGGGCTGATTTTTAAAAGCCTGCATAGAATTTTTACCAATGTCCCGTTGACCTGTTCCATCATTCCATTAGATTCAGGATGGTAGGGTGCAGTCAAGACCCAATGTATTGCCATAAGTTCGTTTAACTTGGGCAGGATATGTGACATGAAATTAGTTCCATTATCTGTGAGAATAAACTGCGGGGAGCCATGTCACTGTTTGATACACTCCATGATGAACTTGGCGGTGGTGACAGCCCCTAAATTGGTGGTCGTTCTGGCTTCCACCTATCTTGTAAAATAAATTTTTACTATTATATACTTAGATAAGTTTACGCCAGTGGGCAAAGGCTCCACCACGTTAAGATAAACAGTATGACATGAAAAACAGGGCTTAACCAACTTGTAGGTGGTCTTCTTGTGGAAATATTTCTTCGTTTGACACTAATGACAACAACCACTTGTAGCCAGTATGTCATAATGCATGCTCTCCCAATAGTATTGGAGTTGCAGGAACTCCAACGTTTTCCGCAACCCTCCATGCCCTACCACCTTATGTGCATCCAAGATAATTGCTGTCCTGGTGGAGGGTTTTGTTAAACTCAGCATCTCTTCTCCAATCTTCTTATATAATTCCTCATTGCTCAAGAAGATATCTTGTCTAAGTCCATATAGCGCCTCAATCAAGAGATTATTTGTTGTGATATTTTCCCACCACCAACTTCTCATACATGATTTCAGCTAAATTCTCCATAATGGTGACTGTTGGTAACCATGAAAGACAGCCTACCTTCTGATTTTTCGCCCCCAGCTGGTATACTATCTTGAAACATATGCTTGGAGCTTCAATTCCCATAGTGCAAGCCGTCCTTCAGTTTCACAGAGATTATGCAGCCAACGTAAGGATGAATGATCCATTACCACTTGGAATTTTGCCAGTGTATGTATACCCAGAACTGTTTGTACACATATATCACCATTAAGCACTCTCACTCAGTCACGGTGTAATTCCATTCATGACAGTTTAAGCTTCAACATCAAAACGCGACAGGGTGCTCTACAATGTCATCATCATTCTGAAATAATACTGCCCCTACAGCAGAGATTTATGCATCCATTTGCACTATGAATTTTTACTTGAAGTTAGGATATTGCAAAATGGGTGCGCTTACCAATGTGGTCCGCAAGTTATCAAAATCATTCTGACATCGTTCAGTCCAGTCAAAGGTGGCGTTCTTCTTCAATAACTCAAAAAGTGGTGTCCCAATACAACTGAAGTTAAGAATGAACTGCCGGTAGTATCCAACTATTCCCAAAAACACTTGGATAACTCTCTTATTGGCTGGCTGAGTCAACTTATGTATGGCATCCACCTTTGCTAGCTGGGGGTTTAAAGCCCTTTTAGTCCACTATGAACCCAATGTATTATAATTGCGTCTTAAAAATGACACTTCCAAGGCTTGTTATTAATGTTAGCATCAGCAAGGCTATGGAACACTTGTTACAAATGGTCCAAATGTTCTGTGAACGTCTAAGAAAACACATTAATATTATCAAGGTAAATTAGGATGCAGGACAGCTTCAAGTCACCTAAGAATTGTCCATCATCTGCTGAAACGTAGCTGGGGCATTACATAACTTTTGGGGCATACGTGTGGGTTGAAACAACTCCTTAGAGATGATTATAGCATATTACTCCTGTTCCACTGCTGGCAACTCGATCTGCCAGTACCCCAATATCTTTTTTTAGTACTAGATGGTCCCCAGTACCCCAATATCAGTTCCATAGCAGAAAAAAAGTTAGCCCCTCCCAGTCAATATAAAGCGTCATCAATCCGCAGAAGGGGGTAGGAATCTTTCTTCATAATGATATTAAGCTTTTATTAGTCAATAACCACCCAGTTGGTGCCATCTTTTTCTTAACAATAAGCACCAGCAATTCCATAGATTCTTAGATGGATCTAACATTACTTGTTTGATCAATTGATCTACCTCATCAGAGAAAAATTTCTCTGCCACCTTTGAGCACCAGATAGACAATTAACAAATTAGAGTCATCGCCCATGTCCACCTGATGCACTACTCTCCACGCACATCCCAAATCTTGGTCAGTGGATGAAAAAATTTCTCAGTATTTTTTAAATGGGCCATCACCTTATCCTTCTAGCCCTCTGAAAGCCCAGTCAGAGCTTCCCACAGAACCACAGCCATTATGCCAAATGGGTTTTTGCTGGTAGGCCAAGGTCCTCCCAAGACCTAAAAATTGTAAATATTATGAGCCTTGTCAATAGGGGCTAGATGTAAATAAGCCACCACTTGGTGTCTTTGGAACGTCATAGAATCCTTCTGTAGGTTCGCTATTATTACTTTTACTCCCCTATGCCCTGGCAATATTAACCCTTGAGCCACATGCGGTTTGAGCTGTGATTGCTGGTAGGGCCCCATAATCTCCCCATATAATCCTTTGGGATGTCAATTTTAAGCTCCATCCCTAATATGACCTGATGCTCAGATGGAATGCTTAAAGTGCTCGCAGCCTGTAGCGGAATACCATTATACTCATAAATTTGGTTAGGGAGGGCTCTGGCCCTCGCTTCATCTGCCTATATCAAACAGGAATCACCCCACCACTATAAGCCAGATGATCTGACTGGAGCGGATTGTGTCCTTTGGGACTCCTTTAGAGGTAAAGTAAATTGGAATCTGTTGTCCAAAGCTACTAAGAGTTTCTTCTACCATATTGAACATGGCCCCAAATCACCATATGAATGCAGCACTGATCAACATTCTTTATTTATTATTAGGCAGTACCACCTCTGGAGCAGAAGCCCTAACTGAGCTAAATCTCAGATGTAACGCACTGTAGCTCCTTCTGAAAAAGTTCTCTGTGTCCCCGAGGTCCCATACACTACTCTGTGTTCCACATCAGGCTTCAGCAGAAGCTTAGCCACGAGCTTAATGGTGATTATATTAATTGGGGCACTAGTATCTATAATAGCTCGAATTTTTGTGTCCTGAACAAAAATATCACAGTAGGTACATTCTGAATAAGAAGAACCATTGGTGTTTATTATGTAAATGTCCAAAGGCTTTTTGTTACTAAGAAAAGTGAAAATACCCTCACTGACATGAGGATACCCCTTGGGAATCTTTTCTACTATAATGGCTGCATTTACCCCCACTAAGGAGGTGACATCCACTGAGGGTCCAACTTCATTTATGCCATTTTGTTTGAGGATTTTCCAGGCCTACGACTTTTGCACATCTTGGAGGAACTCAGAGCCTGAAGGGTTATGTTCACCATCTTGAATTTAGGCTGAGATATCATTCAGAAGTTGTTGATATAATAAGTTATCAGGTTAGGTACCAGGGCTGACGCAGTGAGAATCATGGGAATCGTCAGGGACAAACAAACTTGGATTGGTGGAGCTAGAGCATCCCATCTCTACTCCGCTTGAGCTTTTCTATGTTTGATCAAAACAGATGGCACTGCATGAACATGTAGATTGCCTAAGCAGTTAGCTGAATAATGGCATTTTTGGCTGCACATGAAACAAGCATTCATAAATGGCTCCCATCTATGGTTCACACCTGGAGGTCCAGGCTGAAATATAACTGAAGAATTGAAATTAGGTTGGGGATGGGACGGTTGTGTGTAAGGAGGGCGTAAAGAAGCCTCAGAAATATTGGGTGTCTGAGGATTGCCCAATGGATTATAACTAGGTCGTTGCGGTCCATTTCTAGATGAGGATGTGGTGGCAATTGCAGGGGCCTTCCAGTACACGTTGATAGCACTGAATGTGACAAAAAGATGTGTAAAGTGTTGAAAATTTGTAAAGGCTCCATGTCTTTGTGTAGTATTTGAGTCAAAGCAATATGCAGTTCACAATATGGCTTGACCGCCGCTGTCATGGCTATGCCTACATCCTCATTGTTTAAGATATTTTCTCCCACTAACACATGAGCTTCAGATGTGAACCACTCTGTGAACTCTACCAGGGGCTTGTTCTTTTGGAACTGTATTGTAAGAAATTTGGCCTTGCACTGCGCCAACTTTACCACGCCCCCAAACTGGATGGAGCACAGTGTGAGATTTTGAGGGATTAGCTCATTTATTAATGATATTCCTGTTTTGATAGTCAGTAAGAGTTTTGGTCAATAAATCCCCAATTATGCTATG
This sequence comes from Massospora cicadina, assembly GCA_022478985.1. Lineage (NCBI taxonomy): Eukaryota > Fungi > Entomophthoromycota > Entomophthoromycetes > Entomophthorales > Entomophthoraceae > Massospora > Massospora cicadina. The sequence goes on along the minus strand of JAKSZP010008701.1, from coordinate 19,747 downwards.
TGTTTTACAGTATTTTTTAACCGTTAAGAAGCTCACAAAGCTAAACAAGAATAAATAACTCTTCTGGTCTTCTTTGGATATGTTTTCCCTTTCTAATCTGGAACTTCCCAGACACAGGTAAATATAACAATCTCCCCTGAATGCTTGTCTACACTTATTAATATAAAATCAAATTATATAAGGTAATATAAGATGAAAATGTAATTAGTTGGAAAGATGATTTATTTTAGGGCCTGGCACCGGTATTCATATCTCTAGGGCATCTACTGGCCATACTCATCTATCAGATGAGTTCATTAAAACCATGTCAATTTGTTATGTATTATGGCAGTGGTTATTATAATATCCTAAAGTTAATCAAGCCCAATCACATGTCATAATACAGGTGATGAAATACAATAAATGGAAACTTTTCCTTTTGATTACTATCACTTTTAGTAATATGATTCAATTCAAACAGCACAATTTGATGATCAATACTACGTGAGATAAGTATGAATAATAAAGTGAAGAGCTTGGCGAACGTGGTAAAGGGTAGCAGACCCAGACCTGCACCACCTAAAGGTACCAAGCGCACAGGTACAAACAAAAATCTCAGTAAAAACAAAATAACCCGAGGTAGTGCCCCTGCAGGTTTCATTATTTTTTGGTAAAATACTGCAGCTATATTGAAGTATCCCAATCGCAATTACTGTCATTGGTGGAATAAGGGGATATAAGTTTTCCTGGGCTTAGAAACACTGACAATGTGGGAAAAGTTCAGCAAAGCCCAACATAAATTTTTCCCGCATGTGGTGTACTTAAAACCCATACTATCCGCAGAGGTTGGGTAGATCTTGGGTTCAAAACCTCGGAAGAAGCAAACAAAGCAGCAAAGGTCAGAGTGGTACTTGACCTTCCTTATGGACAGCAATTGGTAACAACCAAACGCACCCGTTGGGCTGAATCTAAAGATATTTTTATAATTTTTTAATATCTTCTGACCACACTGGCGCGCACAGTAATCAAAAGACATCTCTGAGAAGGCTTGGAAGCCTATGGAGAAATCAAACAATTTGAAATGCAAAGATTCCAGCTGATGCTGACCCTTATCATGGGTAGGCAATAGTAATTACTTCGACAAACCAGGATGTAGTACAGGATATTACAAAAATCCCTCATATAGCATCCTTCACCATTGATGGAAAAGAATCCCAGCTGTTCCATGCAACAGTGGAAAGCGTACCCCCTATATGCAACCACTGCCAGGTCTCTGGGTACAAGATTCACACTTGCTCCATAAAAGAAGGCCTGAGAGAAATGGAATTCTGTGAGGAGGAAATGGGCGAAGGCAACTCAGAGTACACCAAAATCACAGATACCACACAAGCATTCAACTGGGGAGAACATGGGCAATATAAAATAATTGACTCTATTTCCCCAAAAGAATAAAAAATGGCCAAACAAGCTTAAAAGCTGGCTGCAGCCAAGGCAAAGGCCTTAGTGGAATCAACATATTGCCAGAACAGATCTGGGAATACATGGAGGAACTTGAGTCAATGAACCAATCAGATCCCACAGAAAACCATACACTCAATCTGACCAAATTGAATTTGGTGGAACCCAATTTGGAAATAAATGCAGCAAAATTGGGGTTCAGCGCACCCCCCATAATTGCAGAATTTAACCCAATTGGGAAGGAAAATCAACAATGAAATGCGCAAGAAAATAATGTAGCCAATAAAAGCACACAAGTACACTGCAATAATATATTGAAACTAAGCAAATCCAAGAGAGGAGCAAAAAATGCGGTGATGAAAGGGGCATAATACACCCCAACTCCTACTAATGGTTATGTTCTCCACAGCAGAGGTGCAGTGGAGAGCAATGTGAGCAAGGGAGTAGGGCCAGGGGGCCCTGCTAACCACTTCTGAGGCTCGTCGGGCATCTTAGTAGAGATAGGAATGCTGAACTTAGCGGGACTTGAGGCCTCAACATCCTGGGCCAAGAAGTTGAGTCTCCTATGAAACCCACCTGTGGATATCCTGGCGGTGCAGGAAACCCACTGTCCACAGGGAGAGGAGGAGGCATGGGAAAAAATGCTCCTCTCAACAATATCATTTTGGTTGTTCCACTGTGGGGTGATAGTACATGCAAACCAAAACTTTAAATTTATTAATAAAAATTTATTCCTGGATGGCTGCATACTCACCATAACCTTCTCATGGCACACTGAAGTGCACACAATAGCCAGTGTATATGCCCCAAATGGTGCACATGACTGAAGAGAATTTCTTACAGCCCTAACACAACTAAATCTACCAGAAAATACTTTCATAATGGGAGACATGAACTGCTGGATTAACCCAGAGATGGACCAATGGCCATACACAACAGAGATACCACAAGGGCAAGTGGAACTCCGCGTACTAAAGGCCACCCTGGGACTATATGATTCACTGCCAAAAAGGCAACCCCTGCTACAAAACATGACACGCCCACATGTACACAATGGTACACTTGTCTCTATGTCAAGGATAGACTTAATACTCGCACCAATAATTTTCCATCACCAAATTCAAAAATTTAAAACTACAAAAATCAAATTTTCTGACCATTGGCTTGTTTCAGTGTCTTACAAACTGGCGGAACCAAGTACCCAAGCACCCAGATGGTGCAGAATACGCCCAGAAAGTTTAGCTGACTCAGAATTTTAATCCTGGATGGAGGAAATATCCTCAACCTGGGATTTTCAAACACCTTTTTGCTCAGACCCACTAACCACCTGGGAAAATTTCAAAAAATCAACAACCCAACAAATTAAACATACATCATCTAGAAGACACAGGGCAGTTTCAGCCATTATCAAACACACCTTGGCTGAAATTGACCATCTAGAAAACAATGTACCAAGCATGGGATACAGCCCTGGATGGGGTCACAAATGGGTGGAGGTTTCTGCTTGGCTAAACACCCTGATCTGCAAACACCAACACTGAGTTGGAGTCCAATATAAAGGCAAAAACATAAGAGATGGAGAAACTTGCTTGAGCTACTTTTTCCGCCAATTCCACGCCCAGAAAAATACAATAGCTTGTACACAGGTCCATCAACTGGACAAATCCATAGCAGAAACACCCAAAGAAGTCATGACTGAAGTGCACAGGTTTTATATGAAATTGTATAAATCTGAGCTGGTCAAACCAGAAAAAATTGAAAAATTTTTTAGAAGCGCACATATTGACACCGCGGCCCAAAATAACAATTTAATCAACCTAATATTGCACGAGGAATTATGGGAAGTAGTACGTGGTGCACCAAGAGGGAAATGCCCTGGACCTGATGGGATTCCCTATGAATTTTACATAAAATATTTTACTAACATCTCTAACACACTTTTAGCTTCAATGAACAAGTGTATTATGGAAACATGCCTCCTATCTGGAGGCAAAGAATCCTACACGGTCACTTTATTCAAGAAAAGAGAAAGATTAGACTATCCAACTGGCGCCCAACTTCCCTAACCAACACAGATACAAAAATTTTCGTAAAAATTATGGCTAAACAACTAGGAGAAATTGCAACTGATTTAAGCTTCCAAATATATTTATAACTGGGTAATGTTGTTTACAGTCTGCTACCATGGCTGTGCGGGGAGCAGGCTTCTTAACCAACCCAGTTATCCCACAGAGAGAACTAAAACAAGGAGACCCTAAAGCCCTCTACTCTACAACTTTAGCCTAGACCCCCTAATCCAAAACACAAACACAATTCTCAAGGGAATCAACGTCAAGGGTTAACAACCAGTCAAAATGATGGCATTTGCTGATGATTGTGTGGTGGGCATATACAACAATTAAGACACTTGCAGAATTGTGAAGCTAATACAAGACTATTCATCCATAAGTAATGCATCACTTAACACTGAAAAAACGGCTTTTATACTCCTGGGGAAATATCAGACACAGTGGATGCCATCTACTCAGGGCCAACAAGCTAATACAACATCAAGACTCCTGACCAGACATAGGAGGCGAAAATTAGCAATGACCTCACTGAAACTTCCATTCACCACCAAGCCAACAGCTGGCCCTGTTTGGCACTTAGGAGTATGGTTGGAAGCAGGAGGTTAAACCAACTCCATGATGGAAAATCAACTATTAGACAAAATAACAAAACGCATTGCCTCCTTACATGGATACCAAACAGGTATAACAGGAAGGGTCACGGTAGCCAACTCTATGATTCTATCAATCATATGGCTCACGGCCCATGCAATCACTTTCTCACCATCCTTCTTCAACACAATCCACGCCTTATTACAAGGATGGTTATGGTCCAACCATAATCCCCCTGTATGCCTCAAAACCCTATTTTGCTCTAGAAGGAATGGAGGTATGGGGCTTACTTTTTACGTAGAGCAAGTAACCCATATACTGAGATCCTGGATAGCTCAGGTGACTAGCCCAGACCTTCCAGATACACACTGGGCCAGAAAAGAAAGATATAACTTCACACGTGCACTCCAATTATGAAACCCAGATCACCCAAACATATTAATCAAATATTTGGCATCCTATCCCACAGCTGAAGGACCACACGGCACTCTTGCACATTTCAAATAAATACTCCTAGCCATGAGAAGAGCGATATGGCAGATCTACATAAATGACCAAACCAGTCACCAAGGACGCCCAAGGTTAACTCAAAAACAGAAGATCAATGATCAAATAGTCACAGACAATATAATAAGCAAAAGCCCAAGTACCATAGCCAGGATAGATTACTTGGACCATATGGACATACCCTACAACCTGGAGACTTAAAGAAGAGTATGGAGATACACACATCACCCTCTACTCCAACCCAGGATAAGAGCACATGTATGGAGGTGCATGAGGAGAGTATACCAGACAGCTGAACGTTCAAATGCCACTCACACCTCATGTATAATATGTGGTCAGTATGGAAGCCTAGCCCGCCATTTAGAACAATGCCCAACATCAGTGGCTGTATGGAAAGAGGCCATGCGCCTATTCCGCCAAAAAACAGACAACCATTCAGCTTATCAAGGAACATGTTCGCTATAAACATGGACTCTCCTATCTACCCATCTCTCAGGGTGTTAATAGTAGCAATAGCACTATGGATGAAACATACAATGGTACTGGAATTTTTCACATGAGCAGCGCCCACAATCCAAGAAGCCATCCATCGCTTCCACAGCCATATATTGGAACATTTCCAAGCATTGCTGTTTGGACACATAACCCCCATAACAGAAGGACAATCAACACATGGTTCCCCATATGGTTCCTAAAGGTTGATCCTTTCCTTCACACATGCTGCATCCAAGAATAAGCCAGCATAACTCCCCTCCCCTACCATCCTAAACTTGGTGATCCTGGAGACAACAAGAGGGGCCTTGAACCCTCTGGGGTGTCTTTAATTGGTGAATTTTATTAGTTTCCTCAATATATCGGAAGTGCTTGTCCCCTTGTTGACCTTCCCCAAATTAAAAATAAAAGAATATAATAAATGGGGAGAAAAAACATATAGAGTTCAAATAATGATGCACCCCTAATGGGACATTGCAGGCCTTTCAATAGTACTAGGTACTTCCTATTTGGGCTGTCCATGTGTAAGTACTATTGTGCTGATTACAATAATTTGACATACATTAAAAATAGATCTCATTAATCATTTTTGCATTAGATTCAAAAATACACTTAGGTTTGTGCCATAGATTCACTTGGTTCACCCAAGTGGATTTCATAATCAGCCATAGTGTAATTATATCATAACTATTATTAGCTATGATAATCAGGTCTCCTAGATGTGATCAAGGTGTTTTTGAGATGAATCTAATTTATCAGATTATGCGGATAAATCAGGAAGGATCAAAGGATCCATCTATGGGAGTAATCTATTAGAATTGATGGTTTTTTCAAAGAGTTTGTTTTAGAGTCAACCTTCAAAATCTAACACACAGTCTCCTTTACCTCCTGATACGTTACACCACTACTCTTTAGGTGTCATGTGTCCTGGTCCAAGCTTTTTACATCCAAAGCGGATAGCAACAGTTTAGCTTTCCGCCAATCTGATGCTCCCTCCACAGCATATTTGAATTGTTTAAAATATCCATTCATGTTCCCACCATGACTGAAAGGTGGCAACTTTTTGATCTGAACAAAATCACCTGACTTTGTGCTTTGGACTTGAGGAACAGATAAGATAGGTTCAGATTGTTTAAGGGAAACATTCCCTTGAGGTCCAGAATAGAGTCACATGGGTGGATGTGAATCTGCCAAAGTAGACTGAGAAGAGGTCAGATGGTGAAGATGGACTGCCATGACACCTGGGGGTACTCGCTAGCCTATCCATATTACTCTTCTCCAGACTCTCCGCTGACTGCACCCTTACATCATTCGCCAGTCTGTTCAACAAAAAATTCATCAATTATCCACTTCACTTTGACCATAGAGTTGATTCCACCCATCTCTCACTCCCGGATGAAGCACTTTAAATTCATTCTGTAATTCATGGTGAGATTCCCACTCTGTGTCCATTTTACATTCCATTTTATGGAGCCATAAAAGTACATCCTCCAATGTGCCCTGAACTCTCATAATCTGCTATCAGCTTTTATGCACTTGTCAGTTCACCTCATCCACTCGCTTGGCTAGAGTAACTCATTCCCACACCAGATCTTCATTGGCACCAAAGGTTATCCAAGTGCACTCGCATATCAGCATAATCTACCATCTCAATAAACAAAAGAGTAATGGATCAGACCCAAGCCTCCTGACTGGCGCTCTCCAACTGATTAATCTGACCCAGCAACTGGCTGTATTCTGAGAATGCCAATAATGAGCTGGTTGAATAGTCAGCCATTTGCTGGTTACTTCACTCAGCTTGAAGTTGACTGAATTTAATTACCGCAGAGTCAGCGTGATCATTCATCCACAGCTCTAACAGGGTAACATGCTCCCTTGTCCAAGCCACCACCATTTCATATCCTTTTGACCATTCTGCCATTTCCACCATAAAGTGCTTGGTGTTACTACTCAGCGTCATGACATTCTGGATCCATTCCCCCAAAAGCCCATGCTGGTCTAACAATACTCCTTTTACTAAGGGTAACTCATGATTCAAACGTGAAACTAATTCATTCAGGAAATGGTGGATATCCATTACCTGACTGTCTACAAGCACTAGCGCCCCCTAAATCTCTGAGAAAGAGTGGTAGAGGCGGTCAAGTAAGAGGCGAATGTCATTCTTTTGCACTTGTACAAAATACATGACATCACTGATATCAATGTTATGTCAGGCCAACACATGCAGTAGTTGGTGGATTGAAGGCTGAATGTACACAACCAGGTATTCTCGGCTTCATGGCAGCTGAGCCAGAAAGAAAACCCTATTGTGGTAGCGTCAAGGTAAGACATATACAATTCATAGTAAGCTTCTTGCTCACATTGATTATAAAATAGACTCAGGGCATTTTCACCCACATCTCCTTCATAGATGGAGTAACCCCACAAGAGCCATTTCATGATACCCCACAATTGCTAAGGGTGACGTTGATGGATCTACCTGGTTGGTCTAACTCTAGCGCGGGACAAGCTGCTAACTGCAATTCCATTCTGTGGTCCTCATTTCCTGGCTCCATCACTTTAAATAGCACCAGTTCCTCATTAGATGTCTCCGTTTGTTCCCAGAGTATCAGTCACAAAACCAATTAAATCTTGACATAATAAGTGGGGGCTCATCATGATGCCCTAGTTGCCATTGTACTACAGTTGACCAGTGGCCCCCTGTAGTGAGCACCACTGTTAACTTAGCAGTATAACTTTTTTATTGCCTTGATGGTTGCATAAGTAAATCACCACTGAGCAATGGATAGATGATATGAAGCTTGCTGATATTTAATATATAAAGGTATATAAGATATAGAGCTATCGCCCCAATCAACTCTTTTATTATGTATAAAATGCAGACTATCCCTCAGAACTTCCTTCCTCCTTTCCAACTAAAAAAACCTCCTCCTCTAATTCTCACCCTCAACTCTTAATTCGTGGTATTCCTAATCAGGTTTAACTCTCCCACTTAACAATTTGTTATTAACTATACATTAGGGGTTTTGCTCTATCATAAGGATTTGGCGGAATTCCCTTAATCTTTTGAACTATCATTACTTTGATTAATTCACTTCACATTGACATAATACTTCATTCATCTTGAGGCTCACCTCAACACATATAATACAATCCACCGGATATATGGCTTACCATCCAGTCATATTAAATTCCAACATTCTGAATAATGAAAATTTTGACTATTTTATACATGGATATTTAAGAATCTCTGTTACCAAGGAAACCCACAATCTTCTTACCGATTTTGAGGTATTCTTTGATCATAGTGTCTACTGGGAGGGGGAAATTTACTCCTTGCAAGGAGGGTGCATTTGCAAATGGGTCCAGCTTGTCAGGGGAAACATGGTCAAACATTTGACAAGCGTATACCTTTGGCTGCCCCTGAGATCATCCTTCTACTTCACCTTGTATTGCGCTCATGTCAATACATTCACCCCTCCAACTGGCTGCTAATATATGAATGCATCATCTTATAGAGGGACTTTCACTAAAAATATGTTGATAAGTTCATTGGGAAGTTTAGGATTGAGATAGGGGAGGTAGAGAACCCCTATCTTTACTCCACTCTAACTTTTCCCTGATAGTACTGGTCCTGCTGTACACAATGGCCCTAACATATGAGGCAACCTCATTCCAGGTGCCCAGGGTAACCGCATTCAAAACAATTTACCCTGTAGAGTCTGCGTCCTTGATTATTGTGACATGGGCCATGCCAAAAGTTGGACTGTGGGTGATCAGCGTAGACAGGCCCAGTCCAATAGTTGAACTGCAGATGGTAACAATGTTGAGGGCAAGGCGCATAGTTGTAATAAGGCTAGGGGTTACTAGACGGACTCTTAACAGGGTGGAATAATTCCCCTGAATAAGAAGATCTGGTGACAGATGCTGTAGGATTTCGCTCTGTATTGGGCGGAGTAAAGATAGTGGATAAATGGTGCAAAATTTGGAAAATTTAATCAGGGGTACGTCATCCTCTAAAAATGGAGAAAAGTCATTGTAAAGCTCGCAGTATGGCTTCACTGCAGAGGTCATCGCAATTCCCACATCAGCTTCAGATAGAGTACCTGCCCCTATTAGCACATGAGCTTCTGTCGTGAAGCAGCCTGAAAACTTAGCTAGAGTCTCATTATAATGAAACCTTATAGTCAAAAACTTTGCTTCTACCGCAACATCTTGGCAGTGCCTCCAAACAACTGCAGCACAATCTCCACCTCCTGATATGAAACGGAGCTGTTTGGAAGATAGCAAGTAACTTGGTCAGCTCTTCCAAAATCTAGGGCGGATATCAGTAATGTAGCTTTATGCCAATCTGAGGCTCCTTCCATCATAGATGCAAATCATTTAAAGAATCAGTGGACGTTTCCAATGCAGTTGAATGGAGGTAGCTTGTCAATTCAGACCTCTCTTTCCACTCATAACTGCAAGTCTTGGGAGTGTACTGAGAATTTGATCAAGACTAATATCTGGAATCTCGGTGAGGAGCTGGCTTGGAAGGGTCAGTGGCACATGGCTGATGGGCTGCTCTAGGGGTATCATAGGTTCCCTATGTGGGCAGGACTGCCATCACATAAGGGTTTCATTGGGTCATAACATAGTCATCTCCTGAGCTGCCATCATGAGTTGATCAGCTCATGATGCCTATGTGCTCATCAAAAAGCTCTTCATTTGGATACCAGTCTACTATTCATAATAAATTGATCCTCTCTGAGCGACCCTTTGACTTTCCACTTCTTAATTGAGGTGAGGTGGGTAAAAGGTAGGTTTTAACTTCTGCTTCATACAGTGTCGCCAATCAGTAGTGTAGTCCAGGCAATTAGAAAGTTGTCTTTCTGTTCTCCAAGTATCTGCAAATGACTAGCCACATTTTCAAGTTGATTTTTAATGTTGTTACGCTCCTTTATGAGCTCTTTTTGTTTTTTGAGCATAGTGTCCACAACAAGTTTGATTCCTGCAGCTTTTGCAAGCACAGCGGATTGGTACAATTCCCTTTAGTGCATGCCTGAGATGTCATGGCTGGCATCTGGATAAAAATTTAACTTTTTGTGGTTTTTAATGGGCCCCCTGTAGTGAGCACCACTGTTGTAATTTTGGCAAAATATCAGAGATACGCTGAAAGTGTTTTTGCATAGGGTCAAATTGACTGAGCAATAGGACAGATGATATGGAGATTGCCAGTCCTCAAAACACACTTAAATATAATAATAATTCTGTAGCAATTGCCCCAATGACACTTCTTTATATTTTCTTAATACTTCTATATGATACTTGCTGCTCCATTCTCACTTTCTTACTATGGATTCTATCAGTTAAATATTCTCATCTCACTTATATATCATCAACTTTAGTTGCTACTGAACCTTTTGCTTTGATTATTTTTTTCCACCATACTCTCATTGGCTCTGGCAGAGTCTACTATACAATAAATCCATAATTGCCTTAGTTCAAGGCGATCTACCAATTATTCGTTGTAAATCAACCTCACATTATCACCTGATTTGGAGGTGATTCACTAGATATTCGTTCAAAGCTTGGTATTGCACTATTGCCTTATGTTAAGGCAATCTCATCCATATTATTAAACTACTCAGCTCAGCCAATCTCACTCATTCTGACATATCTACTTAGGGCTTATCATCCAATCATATCAGAATCTTGGCACTGCGCTAAGGGAAATCAGATGGCCATGTGACATTATAAACTGATTCATGATAGCGGAGGTATTTCTTCAGGGTTGGGTTCCCACACTGTAGTTTGATTGTCTAATTGGTGTGATAAGTGGTTGACCAACATGGGTTTATCTGAAGAATTTCAAGAAAGACACTCCATAATCTGGCAGTAAATTGGGGTCAGCGGTCATTTATTATCTTCTTGTGTAGTTAGATATTTAGAAAACATAAGTCACAAATAGGACTGCGCCTTTTTCAGAAGTAGTCATTGTGTTAAAAGGGATAAAGAGCGCAAACTTAGTGAAGCAATCAACAACAACCATGGATGAATTATAATTTCTGGAGGAGGGTGCTCTACAATAAAATTAAAAGTACTTTTAGTCCAAGGGCTCTCAGCCTGTTGCACTAGATAAAATAGGCTTTTCTCTTTTAGATCTTTCTAGTTTTGAAGTATCACACAATACACAATATGAGAGCCTCAAAAATATATCTATAGTGGAGCCTGAACAGTTGTAGTTTCTTCTAACCAAGTTACCGCACTTCTTAGACCTAGGGTGACCCACTATTGGATGATCATGGTGCTCTTGAATTACCCTGGTCATGGAGATAGGATGGTAACTAGACTTTATCCTGGACTAAGATTATCCCTTCCTTAAGAGCATAGTATTTATGCTTCTGGGACTTGGTTTCAAAGCCCTCACATACTCCCTATTCTCTCCAGAGAAGTCAGCTGGGCAGCAAGAACATGTCTAAGGAGGGGTGCATCATAGGGAAGACTGGTGAAGAAAACTTAGAGAGGATCCAGCTTCAGTGTTGTGAGAAGGAAACAAAAGTCATGAGTTTGAGAAGGTCACCTATGCAAGAATTTATAGTAGGGTAACAACTCAGCATGTCTGGAAAGACATTCAAGGAACCTTTGACAAACTCATAATTGAAGTTAAAGTTGCATAGGTCGTGATAAATAGATCTTGGTAGTGGTCAAATTTATAGATTCCAGTATTACATTAGGATTGGTAGTCATTTTGCACTATAGACTCATGATATGCCCCCTTCAGGAGTTATTGCCAGTGAGTTGGTTCCCAATAAAGGGCCGCCAGCTCCCTGTCAAAGATTTTTAAGCTTGCTCAGAGTACAAAAACTTGAAAAAAGGTAAGTGATTGGATGCAAAACCACATCATGTTCCTGAAGAAAAACTGCACCTAAAGCCACAGAAGTTGTGTCACAAGCCACAATAAAGGTCCTGAAAGTGTATTCATGCCAAAGAACTGGAACCAACAGGAAGACCTCTTTGATGAACTAAAACGCCTTTTGGCATTCAGATGTCTGTTTGAAGGGGGTTATTTTCCAGTTGGTGAATGGAGGGGTGCCACCAATTGAGCAATAGTGGGCTGAAACTTTTTAAGAAAGATCACCATTCCAAGAATGCTTAAGAAGTTGTTTCTGGGTAATAGGTGTATACCATGACTGGATAGCTTCAGCTCACAAAGGGAAGCTGCATAGCCAACTTTCAGAATCAAGTCTTAATAAGGCCACCTCCTTGCAAAAGAATTTGCAATTGAAGGGCTTTACAAATAGCCTAGCCCTATTGAGAGCCACCATTACTGCTCCCAGGTCAATTACGTGTTACTCATGTGTAGATAAATGGATCAACATGACATTAATGTAGTTAATGGCACACAAGAATCAGAGATCACAAAGGACTTCAATAATAAGATATTAGAAATCTTCTGGTGAATTCTGTAACACAAAAAGGGCATCACTTTTAATTATAAATCCCTTTCTTGGTACATATGTCAGTAAGCCACTCCTCCCTTTCTTAAATCTCACTTGATTGATGCTGAAATTCAGGGTTTTGGTTTGCTTGCTGGAGCGCTTTCACACCTGAATTATAACAATTAGTTGAAGAAGAAGCATGTTTCTTTACTGCGGGAAAATTATTTTTAGGGGGATATAAACCACTTGTAATTAATATAATAATACTTTGAGTAAAATAAAAGATTGAATTTTTATACTTTTTATTAGTAATATTGGAGGGGTCAAAAAGCTAGCCCTCTTAATGACTTGATGCTTAGTATCTAAACATATCAAGGCTTAAAGTGGGTGAGGCACAAATTTTTGGATTAGGCTAGAAATAGCCAAATTTGGGTACATTACATTTCAGCCTATTGGAGCTCTTGAGACTCGCCTTGTTTGGATGGAACGGCCACTGGAGGTTTGGTAACAGGTAGGATATATCAGTGAGGCAGTGATTTAATAAAATTCACCCAATCATTGGGTAGTAAGATATTTGCCTTTGGTAAAACCCCCTCTAAGGCTAAGAAAGGGTGTGATTGCAGAGTAGGTGTTTGGACTAAGTTAGTGAGGGGATGGAGAGGATCCTCAGAACAACTCCTCTGATTTTACCGCAGGTTCAGCGTAACCCAGATACTAGCCATAGGGCGATTTGGCTGAGGATTAAGTCCAATAGTATTACCCCAGTTTGTGAGGTTTCATTGAGAATTGACTAGTGTTTTTGGACAATGTTATTTATATCAAAACCCACATCACTCTTAGTATAATATTAAACTTGTAATTGTCTGAAAATTGAGAAGATTGACCATGTCAAGTTTGGAGAACACCCCAGACTTTGCAATAGCCTGAGCAATGGGATGTTTCATAGGCAAGGGATAGATGTGGACCTTAAGTTGTTCAGGTGTCCATAATCAACTCAGGGATGCAGAAATACTTTCACCTTTTAGGCAAAAATGATAAGGGATGAAAATGGGCTAGGACTTTTTGAAATTCATCCTATATATAACATATCACTAAGCCATGTCTTCAGAGATTTATTCTCTTCTTTAATGTGAGGATACATGTGTCAGTTATTTTTGACTCATTCCACCATCAACTGAAAGTCAGATCATGATCTGATTGTTGTGGACACTTGGGTAGACAGGCCCATGTCAAAGATATCCTGAAAGGGGTTAGGAAAGGAGGGAATTCTGGCGGTAGATCTGTGGTGGGAGGCAAGATTGATTCAGAGAGGCATCAGGTGGGACGGTATCATATAAGGAGAAATCACCACCAAGTCTTCTATTTGTAAAGGAGTTTGAATTAAAGTAAAAATTGATGTTCACAGGCTAACGCCATCACCAGCCCACACTAATAATCACAGGATATATTAAAACAAGCATTTCAGAGAAATTGGTCGCAGAAGCAAAATTTTTAATAAGAAATTGCACTGGCTGATGCACAGTGTGATATTTTATGGGTTACAAGGATGCACCCAATATTGGAAGCTACGTTTGTGTCTATAATTAAGGACTGTGCAATTCTGAGGTCCAATGAATTGCTAGCTGCCCCTATGTCAAGAAGATCCTGCATAGTTAACTCATGTGGCTATAAAGGAAAATAGCGGTAAAAGAATATATGATGATCTTCATTATTGGATGCTGTAGCAAGAGAGCAGCAGTAGCAAAAAAGAGCCGGGATGATGAGTGGGCTCCTAGCAACTGTTGAGCTATACTTTACTTCCCAGAAAGCATCTACCAGTTATTAACTGATCAGATGACTATGTAGGGTTATGAAATAAAGTCATATAGCTTCTGTTGGGTTAAAGGAATCATAAATCAAAAATGTTGGGGTTCATAGAAACCAAGGAGATAAACTTCTCAACCATATTAGAGAGGAGGGTGGATAGTGCCAAGATAGATGGTCATTTTTTATGTCAAGTAGGCGGCTATTTTGAATAATACTGACCCTATAAATTGAGATACTAACGCCATTGGAAAAACCAGGATACCTGAGGCTCAACTACCTTATTGAACCTTGTGAGGAAAGTCCTAAGGGATATATTAGGAGCAAATTATTCATATAAATATCAAAGGATCTCATAAACAGCCAATATTCTGAGATGAGGACAATTTTGGGACTTGTGAGGGCAATTCCTAAAGGCTGGAGAGGCAGGGAGGGCAACAATTTTCCAGGTTCCACAGTTGTTGGCATTTGGAATATGTGAAAATTATGAAGAAAACACCACTTGGATGGATTCACCAAAATAATGATGGATCAGCAAGGCAAATCGCAGTTTCAGGCATGAATGGTGTGCAATATAAGTTAGAAATCATAGCTGGATACATAAGTTTTAACTTTTACTATCGCTTGGCAAGTTGCCTGATTGGTGGATTGAAACAGCTTCTCCAAGGTTTCTGATAAATTTATTGAATGGTGGTGTAGATCATTTGAAAGATTTTAGTTTATGATAGTAGGGTGTTGAGGGTGGATTCCACAAACTTAAACCTGATAAAATGATAAACTTATTTCTAAGGTAAAATAAAAATAAAGCATAAACTGGCAGCTTAACCTAACGGAGGTATATTGCCTTTATAGAAAAGGGGGACAGAAGGGTTAGAAAGGAGCTCAAGAAACTTTTCTGGGGCTCAGGCCCTGAACATATTTTTATTGATGAGCTGGGAAGAGGGCTATGGTGGGTGTAGTCTTAAAAGTTAAAGTTTAAATCATAAAATTATGTAAGCAATTGGTGAACAATCTAAAACGTTAGACCCAATTCTGCTTAGATTTGTTCAGATTGTTAAATTAGCACCCAATTTTCATAGATCTGTCTAAACTGGTCAATTTATTAGAAAAAATTTGTATGCAAAATGAGTGATTTATTAAATCAATACATGATTCAATATATCTAAACACTAATCTGACTTATCTGGTACTGATTATATTTTGGGAGGATCTGGGAATTTTTCTCTATAATAAAGTGTCTTGCCTAGGAGTGGGATGAGCTTGAGGGTACTCTGAGGTCTCTGAACTGGACTACCACCCTGCGAACCTTTTCTATCATCTTCATCAAGGTAGAAGAGGGAAAGTGTCAGAGAGAAAGGATCTTTAGAAGTCAAGGCAGTATTCCATCACTTATCAACCATATGGGCAAAAATAAGATAATGCAGAAGGGGAGTCACAGGAGGCTTTGGTACTTCTTATGCCTGAAGAGAAATTACTCATGGTTTATTAAAGGGGTTGTCATCAAGACTTACATGGTGCTCTGGGATTGCAACTCTGTGGATGGGGTACAGCCTTAATCAAATCGTCAATGAGTGGCCCAGTTGATATTGTACCATGCGGCTATTACTGAATCCTTTCTAATAGTCCATGAACATTTTTGAAACTTTGATCTATCTAGTATTAATTCATTTTATGTCATTGGGGCTCATTTAGGAGAGCAGGTTTATATAAATCATAATTTGATCCCTAATTTTGAGATTATACACCTTTACAAATTCTAAACCTCATATTACTCTGAACTAAAGCACGCCACATCCCATGAATTAAAAATTCCCAGCCATATTTATCAAACCCAGGCTAGTAAAGTTCTGCATGACTTATGTTACTTGAAACTACCATAAGCTTCATCATATTAGGTAAAAAACCAGCCTTTTTGCTTATTACACTCCAGTAGGGTTTGCATAGCACCCATTATATTCAGTAATATGCAAAAGCATCATGCAAGATAAAAGTTACATTAAACTTAGCTAATTATAGGCAGCATGGTTCTAGATAGCAACCCTGTCACCCATAACTATAGTTTGCCACATGATGTGAGTTAAAGTTACCAGTCACCTTAACACAATTTTAGTCCATTATGGATCCACATATTAATCATCTCACCCAGAACTACAGCAAGCCACATTAATTGAGGTAAAAAATACCTGTCACCTTTGCCAATTCCAGGACAGTAGCATTCTAACTAGTACATATGTCACTCATAACTCTAGCGTACCATTTATCAAGAGGTTTAAAATAGATTATGAAATTTTACAGTTATACAACCAACACAAAAAATCAATGGGTAGCTAAGATTAGCTTTTTTGAAGCCATTTTTATGTGGGAGCTGTATTAAAAATCAGATGCGCTCATCTATAGAGTGATAATTCTAGTGTCAATGGCTTTTAGATTATTGAGGGCATGACCTACCTATGTAGAGTCTGGTAAGGAGCTTGCATCACTCTTGTTGATACTCCAGTGTACCTATAAACAGTTAATTTTACAAAACTCCTTATAAGTTCACTGGATTGTAATGATGGCCTCCATTGGGTATTGCATTGAATATCAGATCAGTATATATGTGTAAGGATATTAAAACGCTGGTAAGATATAAGACCTACGCTTGCTATGGCTTATCCACAGCTTAGCTGAAGGTCATCTTCCAATCTTTTTCAACTAAAGGGATGCAAATGGTTTACAAAATTGAGAGGCTTATTGAACTCAACTTCTGTAACCAAAACAGTTCATTCTATGATAGATAGCATTGAATGATCCAGTTAGATTTAGTTTTATCATGGCGAGGCCTCTTATCATCAATAGCGGACCCAAAACTGGTGATATAGTGTTAAGTGGGAAGGTTGTGGGTTTCATAAAATGAGTTGGGTTGTGAAAGCTTGCAAAATTAAATCAAACACTACCCAGATTTTACAGAACTACAAAGGATCCCAGTAGGGCATTTATAAAAGGGAATTTTAAACTTAAGAGCTTTGTCATGATGGCGGCATATAAAGTTTAGACCAGCCTGTCAGTCTGGATTTGCAAACATCCAGAAGGCAAGCCCAAATGCCAGAGGTGCTGCTATCTGAGCAATGTTAAATTGTGTAATGAGGAAATTCACCAGCAAATGCCAAAGGGTCATAATTGTAAATAGCCACCTGGCAATGAATCAGGCTGACATGGCCCCAGATCCCATGAGCCTGGGTGCTGGGAAAAGTGAGATTGTAATGGGAGGTTTAAATTCTATCATAAGGGAAAAGATCAGATTTTGGGTACATAATTTATATTAAAAATTGGAAAATCAACTGTCAATCTTCTCAGTGTGTTATGAATGCTTAAATAGACATTTGATTTGGGAATATAGCTTAGATAAGCTTAGGATTGGGGCCCTCAAGATTTGCCTAACCTGATGAACTTTGAGCAAGTGGAAAACAAATTTATTTAGAAATGACTTCAAAATTGTCAGTGATAGGCCAAGCCGCTGTCAGTTCATCCACAGACACCCAAATTACCAATTTTCTTTGGTTTATGACTAGAGGCTTGGTGTCTTACCTAGCAGGCAGTGGGAACCTCCCAAGGGCACCCCACATAGGGGCAGTCCCATGAAGTCAGAAATGGGTTTGGGATGCCCAACCCACCCACACCTGATCACTCCGGGGTCCATTGGTCCAAACTAGATATATTAGGAGGGGATTGCAATACTACTGAGGAAAATTTTGAACTCATGTCAGTATTTTCTAATGACCCAATGCCATTGGCAAATTTTGCTGACACTTCAATATTAGATGCTTTATTAATTGAAGGTAAACACCCATTGGGCCTTGTTTCCAATGATTTAGGGTCTTAGATATTGATGATTAAGGCTCATTGCCCTCAACTTTATTTGGACCTTTTGTTTCAAGAGTATGCTGACTCCCCAAAAGCTCAGACAAATCCCCTTAATTCATTGTATTAATTCATCTGAAGTTAATACTAGAACAGGTGGTGGCTTCCTCAAAGGGAGAGCTGTTACCCAACGCTCATCCACCACATTGGTGAGGTTTCCCTGTGAGATGAGATGGATAGCTGCACTTTTCAGACCCTTTTTTGGTGAGAAAAGGAACACCCCCTGATCCAAATGGAGAGAACGCTCCCCAAGACTTACAAGCTTACTTTGGGATGAGAAAGCCTCTTACATAACCTAGCAGTAGAACTACGCCACACCTATCTTCAGTGATCTACTTTTGCATCACTTATAGATTTTTTATTAGATCATAACCTTTTCACCTGTTTCCAATTGATTTTTAGGTGGGCTCACAAATTTGGCCAACATTTTAGCTACTGCACATGGACTTTAAATAAACCATACCAAGCTTTTTGGGTTGAAATTTTTATCCAAGTTTAATCTTGTTTCAAAATTGATGAGTGACTTGATCTCAATTCAAAGGTGAGAGGAAGGGCAGATGTGGCCTCAACCAGTAGCCATCATAATTTTATGCTACAATTTGGTAAAGCTTAAACAATACAATAATTTATTAACCCTATAGTGTGAATTCAACATCTTAACTAAATCACAATTTAGGGATGATGTAAACTGGAACTGCTAAGTCTTATTAGCTCATAGTTAAATGGAATATATAATTTAGGGACTTAGAACCCTAATGACCATATAGTTGACAAGAGGTATATTTCAGGGTTTCCAGTGGAAGGCATGAAATGAGTTAAGAATATCGGTGCTAATGGTTCTAGGCCTAAACTAAACTTAAAAAAGACCTATAACTCTTCAGAAACTTTAAAGCTTGGTATTAGGCAGAAGTTAGGTTTTACAGATTGATGAAAGTTCCTCAAAGGTTCAAAGGTACTGGATTGGTGAGCATACGCTTTGGTGAGAGATAAAAGGCGTTTATTTTATACCCCAATATCAAAATTGAAGGTGTACACTGTCCAATCAGAGACTGATCTTTTCAACGCATAGTTAACTCTGTGGCCTAGATTGACCACTTACCTTTTTGGTCTGGGAGGATGCTATGAGGTTTTGGGTGAATCTGCAGTATGCCATCCTATCAGATCCTGGGTCTAAAACTGAACCCATGTCAATCAGCAACTCTTATATCAACTTGTTATGGCTTACTTTTTTGGCAATGTCTGAAGGTGTAAGTGACCTCAGAGTCAGCTTGCCGGTTCAACTACGATCATCACAGAAGCTTTTCTAATATTGAAGCTATTGCATGTAGGATACTTGTAACCACACCTAGGGTGCAATGAAAAATACGTCGAGAATGCACCCATGCATAATAGCTAAAAGTACCGCGATGGCACCGGCTTAATAAACTATAAGGTTTGAGGTTATAAGTTTTAAGGTATAAATTGAACGTGACTTGACCATAGGATTTTTGCATTTAAGCTTAGTGTAACTAACCTATAGTGGCCAAA
>JAKSZP010008700.1:0-28652 GCA_022478985.1 Massospora cicadina | reverse complement strand
CAAACTGGGCGATTGTGCATTAATAAATAAATAATTGGTGGAACCAATGAGATACGGTGAAGAGAATTACTAAGCCATTAAAGCAGTACCATCTGGAGTTATTACTATACAAGCGGGATGAGATGATTGAAGAAGATGGTTTTTTAGTAGTTTAAAAGAAGATAACAGTGAAAATCCGCTGTATTAATATATAAAATAAAAGATAGTTGAGGGAGTGAGTGCTCCATATATATTTATTTATTTATTAGTTTATTCTGTCATGTTGAGGACAACAATTATCATATCGTTGGTCTTATTTGCTCAGTGGGTTAAACCTTGTGCAAAATCCGTTGGCGTATCTCTCAAATAACGCCAACTTTATAACAATGATCTTATTCTTTTTAATTTTCATTGGCTTCTATCCCATATTGGCTAAGAGTACTCATATTTCTTCTTGACCCAGCATCAAGATCCCCA
Organism: Massospora cicadina; assembly: GCA_022478985.1. Lineage (NCBI taxonomy): Eukaryota > Fungi > Entomophthoromycota > Entomophthoromycetes > Entomophthorales > Entomophthoraceae > Massospora > Massospora cicadina. The sequence continues at coordinate 28,196 of JAKSZP010008700.1, read as the reverse complement.
GTGCCACCCTTGGTATATCCTCAATTTTCACCATGGATTGATAACTCTCCATATAGCTATTCTGGGAGTTCAATAATTAACCTGATGTTAACTATAGTTTGAGCTCTAAGCAGAATAGTGTTCATTGTGTTCATCACCAAAGGTATCTGCAATTTTCCATAACTTGTATCGTCATTGCTTTCCATTTTCATCCAACTAATTTATAGTGAATGGGTATAACACCATAATTATAAATTGAGTTGCAAAAATTATTTACTTTGTCAGTCTGGTCTCTTCCTTCCGCTGGTACACCAAAGGCAACGTCTATCCCAATATGGTCAGAGTGTTTTCCTCAAAGTTGCATTTTACCCCATACTTCCTCAGTAACTCCATCCTTATAAGTATATCGTGATTCAGATTGGCCAGCTCTATAGCAGGATCTGACACCACCAGCAGTACAAACCAAAGTGGTAGCTCAATATTGGCTACATATGAGAATGTAATGTCTGGTACAAACCGTTCCATACTCTTTTCAATGCTCCAAATCTGGCGAGATCTTCATGCGTTTGACTAATTTGGTGGAAAAAATATAGATTGGCGCTCCACTATCAATTATTGCTCATACTTTTATCCTATTAACTAGAATATCAACATATGTACACTCCAAGTAAAGCAATAAAGTATTTACTGAATGGATAGCAGCATTATTTGCCAAATCAATAGTGTGACTTAATTGAGTGGATAAATTAGGGAATGCCTCTTTGATTGTGTTTATAGGTAGAGAGACGTTCACCTTGCCCAACATCATTTTGGCTAAGTTTTCAGAGCTCTAGGCAGATTTGATATTCTCCACTAATTGTCATGTGTAGAGTCAAGCAACCTACTCAACAATTTCAGGTAGATCCCCTTAGTTTTGGCAAAAGATATTAAATTAACATCCATGTTGACCACCTGATGGAGTGGACCAGGCGCGTCATCATACACAAATAGATCATAGATATCAATGTCATTGTTCATTATATCAGGCGGGACAGGTTTATCAATAGTACTAGAATGTCCTTGGTCTAGACTGCTGGTCTTTTTCCTGACTTCAAACCAGTTTCCTTGGTCTAAACGAGATAAATTTAATCCTTCAGCTTTTTCACCAGCACTGGGCAATTACATGGCCAAGTTTCCTGCATTAGAAACAGCAAAATGACAATCTGTTTACCCGTTTTTGAGCTTTTAGTTTATTTACCATCATAAATTGATTCTCAGGATTTTTAGAAGACTTGGCAAATTTGACAATTTTTGAGCCTTTGTTTAGATCACCTTAAAAGTGCAATTGGGAGCTTCAAACGTGGCTATAAGCATCTTCAGATAGTCCACCATCTGCAAGGTCATTGTCTTAGTTACAGGTGCTGCCACCATAACCTGATGTAGTTCATGATATGGTTGAAGTACTTCTGCATGGCTATGCGTGCATCAAAGTTAGTCAGCCCTTTTACCCCTTCCAAGATCTGAAGTTATTGGTAAAACTGATTGGAAAAACTAGACAGTGTCTCGTCCTTGTGGAATTGCATACCCATAAATTCTTGTTTTGTGATTTGCCATCCAAGCAGGACTTCCAAACTCCAACATGATTACTGTTTTTGCTTCAGCGTACAATCAGTTGTCCCCATTGAGGTGAGGTAGCACCAGTTTCTGACAATTAGTGCTAAGACAGTTCATTATGGTTATCACTTTCTGATGGTTCGCATATCTAAACATGGTCATATCAAAGAGATGAAAAAATTCTGGAGCGTTATCCCAGTGAAAGGTGAGCAATTTTGGCGTATTTCTAAATTCTTTAGTTGCTCCACTCATATGAGATTCTTATCCAATGACTCGAGTAGCCATAGGAGTGGCTTTAGGAGTAATTTCTGACACATTGCAAACAAATTAAGCATATTTTAGGTAGAGGTGTCTTCCCAATTTGGGATTTTGTATTTATTTTCATCAGCTCATTTGCTACGAATTGTGCACAATCACATTTGTGATTTTCCAACTCATCAATAAATTTTATTATTTTCGCCATATCATTGTGAATCCATTGGATACTTTCTCATTCAGCTTCACATTAGGTTTTTTCAAATAAACTTTCTTTAGTAAGTTCTCCTTCTTTCCGCTTCAAAGAGGCAATTTTCCCACACAGGTCATTATTCGCATTTCCCACTTGTTCAAGTATTTCTTCTGTTTTGATTACACGCTCATCTAAAGTATTGATATTGGCTTGAGATGCTGAGCTAAGAAAATTCTAATTGGCGGTCTGTAACTCCTCCAGAGCTTCTGAAGCTCATACTTATAAGACATTGTGGATTGAAATTGGCTTTTGACAACTCAACTACCCCCTGTAGTGAGAACCAATTTTTAAAATCAGGGCTGCTTAGATGAAAGCTCGCTTCTATTCCCTGATTTCAACTGCACAGATTCTTGATCATTTGCGTTGATTGACTGAGTTTGATAAACTGGGGCAATAATAGTATAACTATTATTAAAACTGATACCCCAAAAGATACATTGAGTAAAGGGTCCAACGCTAACATGGTGCTTCTTCCTCTTGAAGATATGTGTCAGATTTTAATCAGATGGATTCCTCTAATAGTATATTTATTTGGTATGAGATGGCCAATCCTGGTGGAATGTCTCATTGACTGAATTTCATGTTGTTTTAAATAATTGCTAGTAGTTGCTCCCAAACTGGGTTGATCCAAATCCTTATTCCGCCAATATTGGAAGTTAGGATCAAGTGTGGTCAATTGATGGCCCTGAATTAGTATAAGAATCACCAGTGACTAATAGCCGAGGATGATCCAATTGGGTCATTATTATATGTTGACAGAACCTGATACTTCCAAGTTTAAGATGGCCAAGGATGTTTATGGCTCCTCATATATAATAATTGACAAGCGCCTAATAAAGGTAATTCCCCAAACAAACAACTATGATTCGCAAAATGTGTAATCAGCGAGAAGATGAGATATACTGAGTACCCAAGCGACCAAAGATGTTTCCAGATCCTAATTACTAAGCTAAATCTAGATTTGATTATAATTTTTTATATAATAAATTATATGGCTCACAAGCTACTGAATGCTGAGTATGATCCAAAACTAATGTTTGGACATTAGGAAGGATGATTTGTGAGGGTTGACTCCAGGAAGAGAGTAAAAGCAGTTAAAGAAAGTAGAGTGGTTGGCTAGAAAATCCAGTGATGAGCTGATAGATTAGCAATGGGCGCAGTAGCCCTTTTGTACATATAAATACCTGGTGCTTCCTTTCAATAAAGCTCTCCCTTTGCATAATCTACCTTTATTATAAGATTATGTTTATTCTTGTTGGTTGGGGGCTAGGCTGGGGGGTCTCCAAATGGCGTGTGACATGCCAACGGTTAGCCAGTGCTGCTTCCCCTGTCACCTAAGGCAAAATAGAAAGGGTCAGCCAGTCTTCATATTGATTGGCCTGCTGACCAGCAGAGCCTACTATCATCGTAAAAGTGATTTTCTGACCATATGTTTGATCTGGTAGGGAAAATCCCTATTCTCTTCACACAGAGCTAAGTGTAGATTTGATAAAAACCTAAGTATATTTGATCCTTGCACTCTTATCCCAAAAGTAAGCTATAAAACTTATAAACAACTAGATTATTATCATATTTGAATCTAAATTTTAATAGGGAATTATTGAAATATTTATATTATTTATGGCGCACAGCTTTTCGGCTGTCTACTGGGATCAATTACTTGTTCTACTAATTTGGATTGATCTTTGAGTATGAGGCACTGAACCTTGATGGATATCTTCGCCTTAATTTTTCTTAGATAAAATAATTGTTGGTGTTTAGTATTCAATTTATTGGTGTCAGTAACTTGAAACCAATTGATTCAGGTTGAGTTGCCCAATGATGTAATGGTCGGGTTAAACCGATCATTACATTTTGACTCGAGATTCGAAAATCCGAATCTCGAGTCGAAACACTATTTGAGGTTTTTTGAGGTTTATGCGGGGTCCAGCACTGGGCTGTGCCCCTCCCGCACTATTCTTAGGCTCTTAGGGGCCTAAAGAACAGTGCAGGAGGGGCTCCCCGGAAGGGCAACCTTAAAAGGTTGAGCCCACGCGATTCTGAACTCAGTTCAGAATTTTTCCTCGTTTCCTGCTCTCATGTGGGACTCTCTGATGGCCTCGGGGCCACCCTTGCCTTGTCTTACCTGGTATCCCGCGGCGAGATAAATTTTGTATCCTCAACAAAAGAATAGGGTTTGGCATCGAGAACCTTGATTCTGCCAAATACCCTGGTTTTTTGTCTCGTTTGTGGTGCTAAGTCATCGGGATTGAATTCATCCGCGTGTTTATTTTTGATAAATAAAACAAGGCTAATTTTAGGGTTGGATCCTCGCTTACCTGTGTCGTCTTTTCTCGCTTTTCGAATTTCCCAAAATCCAATGTTGAATTGGCGAATATGACGAATCAAAGCACTTACCTCGAGGGAATCTCATATCAGACAAACATTTGGCACCCATTGCCAAGGCAAGATGGCGATCGAAAACTGGGATGTTTTCAAATCGTTACAAATGACAATTTGACCTTTCTATCACAAGTGTTAAAGCCTAGGTAGTTTCTGATGAATCCCCATCCATTTGCTCTGAACAAATTTCCCATAATAATTTGACTATTGGGTGTTCACTCATCAAATTCTTGCTCAATATTGCTGAGGATGATTCTAACGAAAATAGACTAACACTTTAGTTGGAAACCATCGCTGAGATACCAATTGTAATAACCAATTGTCAAATAATTGGTCAATGAGTTGGATAATGTGGACAACTTAAATTCCAACACCAAGTGATCAGATTCACAAAAGGCAGTGTAATCTTTTCTTTAGCAACCTTGTTGTCCAAGAGCCCTGGAGCAATCCTTGGCCAAAACTATCTTGAGAATCTGAGGATAGATGTAAGGACACTGTAAGAAATCTGTGATCACTTATAGTTTATCATGAGTTATGGGAGAGAAACTCTACCAACTAGAAAGGGGCCAACTAGGATCATATCATTTCATGAAGCAGATCCTAATTCCTGACCTTCATATTGGATCTAAGACATACAGCTAAGGCCAAATACTGAGGGGGAGGGCATCAATGAAACTAATTGACCTAAGGAAATCCTGAAACTGAACAGTACCTTATCTATCCTGTGTGGCAGGGGAAGTGTGTCACACACACGACTAAATGTAATGAAGTCACCCATCAACTCTGTATTGCATGAGAGTTGTATTAAAGCAAGTTCTTTCAAAAAGCTGGTCCAGTTCCAGGCCTGCATTTGGCAGATATATGCTTGCAACAAAGAAAGAACCTTCTGGGTGGATAAACTAACCAAAATAAAGCAATTATCAAGGGGTTTTGAAAAATGATAGGTTTTATATAGGGGTGGAAATGATGAGAGTGGCATAGTTTGTCCAACGGAAGTTACCTACAATTTGGTCATTCAATACTTCTTTCTCAGAGGGGGGACAAGAGGATTATTAATAGCAATAATATCCATGTAAGTCAACCTGAAGTTGTGGAGGAGATGTGATCTCTGCTTGTAATCCCACAGCACATTAGAGTTAATGGACTGTAGGGTTATGGTGCCCTTTTGGGGCTTCATAGTTGTCCACCTCTGTATTCTGGAGGGTTGCCAGCACTAAATTCTGCATCTGTAAGGCTTCTCCTTTTAAGTCCCTGAGATTGACTCTTTTTGGTGATCTGAGAAGAGTGTCAAAGAGAAAGTGGATATTTTGAGTATAGGGGCCTGAGGAGCCAGTAAGCCAGCCTTAAATACTAACTTCACTACTTTGAATGGGAGCATCCTGAGGGTGTTCCTTGGACTTTCCATTTGAGCCTTCTTTAAAGTGTCTGTGTCCACATTCACCTCCTTAAGGACTAAAAATGAGGTGTGTTAAAATGAGATTGGTTTTTGTTTTGATTTTTTTTCTCAATAAGAGGTGAATCTATTAGTGTGCCATGCCAAACAGTATATAGACTGCTGGCCTTTGCTCTTTCACAATCATTGGTGACCTTTCCCTACAAATTCGCAGGGAAACCCACCAACCCAGCATACCAACAACTTCTCCTTTTGAGGTTTGACCACTTTTTATAACTTAGGGGTCCTCTTTGGAACTTGTCCAACAATTGTGGTTCAGCGGCCTCTATTGACTCCCTTGAGGTTTCTCCCCTTTAATCTTTCCAGTTAATAAGTGTTGCTGCTAGTTGCTAAGTTCCCATGGGGTTTCCATCTAGTTCAAGGTTGGGAGTTGGTTGCACTGACCACTCCAGGTGTTTTAACCTAGTACCTAACCTCTGGGATCTTAAGTACCACCTCTACAAGATAAGTAAAAATTTGTTCACTAAAAACTTAATAAAGATGGGCAAACAAAAGATTAGGATTTTTATTAAAAGGGAGATCAAACTATTTATAGGCATTTCTTGTCTGTCTGCGTCATTGGCATTTATTGCCAGCATCATCAGCATTCACTGGTGATTTCCCTGCTTAGCATTCATCAGCACTCTCACTGGTGATACTTGTCATCCTTGAATGTCTTGATTACACAATCCTCATTTTTTATAATCTGAATTATTTAAAGAGATTGACATCTTCAGCATAAAGTGCTGGTGTAAAATTTAACCAAAATTATTTTGGGGATTATTCCCAATACTCTTGTGAAGTTAAAATAGTATTAAAATTTATTTACTAAATATCAATTGTTTGACATCATCAGCATAAGTTACCAGTGCCAAATTTAACCAAAATGCTGTTTAGGATAATTCCTGTTACCCTTGTGAAGTTAAAATACAATTAAACTTTTTTATAAATATTATTAAATAATTTGTCATCCTCAGCATAAGTTGCCAGTGTCAAAATGGACTAAAACTCTATCAGATTATTTCCCAATACTCTTGATGTCAAAATTAAGAAAACTGTCATCTTAATTGATAATATTAATTACCTTGACATCCTCAGCCTCAGTCACCAGTGTTGAGACCCACCATTTTACTATTGGGAACAATCCCCAATACTTTCTTGATCCTCAGGATCAAGAAAGCTTGACCCAAATAAAATGGGGAGCATAGATTGGAGTTATTATCATTAAATAATGAATCAAAATTAGAAAACTAATTGGAAATCATCCTCAATTAATTATTACACTAATTTTGTTAATATGTGAGGAAAATCAAATGGTTAAAAATTCAACAGATGGTGAGGGGCTTAATGAATTGAAGAATATGCACAACTTGATTATTTTATGACTGCTTCACTGCTTATGTCTTTTGTGCCACAGAATTGGCATTAGGTGTAACCAGCTGCTGGCTTCATCTGAGTTTCTTTAATGAGAAGAAATTTTTCACATATTTTGTACTGGTAAAGAAGCTGGCAGCTTAAAAGAGGTACAACAGAAAGAGGGGCTTCAGCGCTGAGGTAGTATTGCTGCACTACTGGATGCACAATCTTGACTGCCACACCTTGGGCATCTGGGGATAGATTATGCACCTGTACCCAGTTAGTTGGTTGGGGGATTGCCACCGCCGCTGTATGGGAGCATTTCTTGCCTATCATAAGGATCTGGAGAGTGGATGAGAGAGCTTTCTTAAAAGCAGTGAAAAAATTATATATGTGACCCAAGGCATTGCACTTGAGCAATGGGGATGCGCCTAATAAGGAGCAATGATATAATTTCATGGTAGGATTTAATGACATAAACATTTGGAATAACCTCCATCTTGCAGGCCACCAAAGGGATTGGGATGAACAATGCTCTAGAAATGTGAGCATTCTGGGTAGGAGCATAGTAAGCTGGTGCACAAAGGTCTACCATTAGGACTGACCTAAATTTCATTAGATCTTGTTGAAGTGCAAGCTTTAGAGATTTTTTGGGTCAATCATAGCCGGGAGTTTAGAGAAAGCCACCAAGGAATATTTTCCAAGATTAATTTAGGTTCTATTTATATGAAAAGATTTATGCAAAAATTCGATTTTGGTGGAGGCTGCATGGTCTGCATCAGTTGCAGTTATAAAACCCACATCAATATTGTGGATTATAACTAATTTGTGGATAGTAATTACAACAAAAAAAGCTCTCACTCAACTCCAAGATAGTTAAAATAATACTTAGTATAAAATGTGATGGATTATGCTCATAATAAACTTGAAATGCATGGGAAAGAGTAGAGAAAGGGAGTGCACGCTTCAAGTGAGTCTAAGCTCATTGATGTATAACCTCATTCATGAAGTAGCCTCAAGCGGGTCAATAGTAGGTGGTCTAGGCACTACTTTTTTAGGCACTCAAATAATTTTTGAGTGTTTATTTTTAATTTGATTAAATACAGCAGGTTTTACCTGGGGGAAACCCCAGATGGAAACACTGGCTTCCCTTAGGATTTATGCGCTGGCACCCATTGGTACTTTACACCAGGCGTTTGGATTCTTATGAGTTGGTCAGGCTTATCTGATCTCGCATTGACTTCCACCAATTAATAAATTAGTTCAGGTTTATTAAACCAAACCAGCCCAACGGCTGCCATCTTACAGTCATCAGAAACTAGCAGGATGTTTTAGCTCCTTGATTGGAGTTTTGGCATTTTTCAGCTGATTTTTGGGGATTTATGAGATGGAAATGATGGGCCACTGATTTAACAAAGACCTGTAATTCAGTTTAGCCTCAAAAGTTGGTTTTTGATGGGGTGGTAGAGGGCAGAGCCATTTAAACACCCTGAGCAGTGGCTTGTCTGCAGCAGTAATTTCTGGTGATTTAGATTTGAAGGAGGCTCCTACAGGTTGAGGCACCCCCTTAGTTGGGCCTCTTTCAACACGTGGTAACTAAGGCAGGTAGGGCAATAGTGGGATCATCCACGATACACTTTGAGAGGGTGATGGTTTATTGGCATCTGATTTTGCAGTTGCCACTTGGGATTGTGTATAGGTTGACGCATATATTTGCAAACTAAAGATTTCTAGTTTTAGGGTTATTTTTTGATTTTCAACAATTTAGATGAGCTTTCAGCAGGATTTACCACCATTATTCAAAAGTGTTCATTTAACTAAATTTCTTGGTGAGTGCATTTGCCAAAAGTGAAGTTTTGTAGTGAAACTAAGATAAAATACATTATTTTTTAGCAATCATATAGTTCTCAAAAATCTTCTTTTGCTATAGCCAAATAAATGACATCTATTTTGTTAGAAAGTTGGACGAGTGACGCAAAGATTGAAAGAATTTTAGGAATTTTTTTTGATAATATCATATCAGGAAATGTTTGATTATCAAGGGGATTTTTGATTCAGGCTTTTTTGAGATAGCTTTGATTGATCATAAAGTGGCCTTTCCTTCAAGCAAAAAAGACTACTTAAGGAAGTCCAAATCCTGTTAAAAAATTATACTTAATGAATTATGACTTATGTTATTCTTTATAACATTTGAAACACTAAATTTAAATTGTTCATAGTGGGCATTTAAGATTTATAAGAAGTAATGAGATGCCTTCAAGGCAGATATGCACATAAGTTAGTTTGAAGTCTTATAGAAAGTGGTCCAATGCCCTTTAGAAAAAAGAAGACGCTTTGTAAAATCCTTGAGAGTGACTGATAGGGTAAAGACTTCTGTACATATAAGAGCGCACTTTAATTTATCTTATGCAGACAGTCCATCTGCTAGTAACCACTGTATAAGATATTTGTAGATCTAAATTCAAACCAAAAAGCTGAGAAAGGGCGTCATCATTTCATGGATCAGGTACCTGTTCTTCTTGGTAGGAATGTTCAACTTTTAAAGGTCCACCTCAATCCTGAGACCGCTGGTATTATTCCTTTTTAGAAGCAGAAGGAAAGAATATGATCGCTACAAAAGAAAAAATAAGACAGCGTTTAATAACTTTCTTATCTATTTCTTCATTAGTTGTTCCTCAGCTTTTAATTGTTATTATGGAAGTAGGATATTCTTTCCTATAATGATAACATTAGTTACCATGATTCAATTTGAACAGCAAAATTTGATAATTACACGGGAGATATAGTCAATAACAACAAATCACATTTATATTGAGCAAAAACCATATCAGGCATTGGGAAAAACGGTGTGCCAAAGGGCTAGAAACGCCCTGGAGGGGAACCTGGGACCAATTCTGTCAAGAAACCCATAAACTCAGACACCATCTGGGTTTTGTGGAGTTCACCACAAAACAAAACTTATACATGGAAATCCAGTATGCCCAACCCCTATCAAAGGTAGAGTACGGGCTCTGACTTTTCCTAGGGATTGATTGTCCAACTCTGTGAAAGAAAGTGGGAGAGGCGCATGCCTTCCTTTTCCCCATGTGGTGTACGTTACCACCCAAATCCCAGTGGCTGGATAGATATGTTCTTTGAAACCAAAGAAGATTCAGACACCGCCACAAAAGTCTGCATCAAAATTGCCCTCACAAGGGCATTTGAATTATGCGCACCGTGAATATCAGATGGAACAAAGAAAACACTTTGTTCATCTCCTTTGACTCATTACCTACCAACCTTCCACGCAAGGTAATTGAGGAGGAGCTCTGAGCTGGACTTGCCAGATACGGAAAATACAAACAATTTGAACTACAGTGGTTTCACCTGATGCCAAACCTGTGCATAGGAAAGGCAATCACCGTTATCAACCCAATCCCCAAGGTAGCCAAGGACCTCACAAAAATCCCAAGAAAAGAGGTGTTTCAACTACCAGATGGGGGAGTGTCAAAGGTATTCCACATTACACTGGAAAGCGCACCGCCTTTCTACAACCACTGCAGCACATTGGGGCACAAGGAACACGCATGCCTCATTTAAGAGCATATTGACCCCAGACTTCTGCAACAACGCCATGGACGAAGATGACAAAGACTTCACCAAAATAGTTGACACTAACCATACCTTCCTCTGAGGAGAGGATATACAATAAATCCTCATAGACCCAGTATCATTCAAAGTGCGCAAAATGACACAGAAGGCCCACAAACATGCAACAACCACGGCTGCATCACTAGAAGCCTCCTCCATCACCCTGGCCAAGTCAGGAGGACATAGAGGAAATTAACAAAACCAATTAATTAGAGTAGAATACCCAAGGTAAAGATTCTCTCAACAATTTGATATAATCATAATGTGGTATCAATTAAGAGAATTTAGCCGGATAATTCAGCTCCACTATTAGAAAATGCAGAACCCACATCTACAAATTTGAACCCCACAACCACAGAAAGCAACAAGCACATCGCACCAAACCACCATGAGTCAAGAGCGGAAGAGACTGAGTCAAAAATCATCAATGGCAAGACCTGTGTAAAGTTGGCAAAGGGTAAGGAATTAAACAAATTCACAGGTGGAACAGACCAGTTATATGGATCATGTACCACAAATGGTGCAAAGGGATAGGTCAAGATGGCCCTTTCAACTCTTCCTGAGGCGCTGTGGGAACCTCAGTGTCAATAGGGATGTTAAACATCGTGGAAGCCAGGGCTCAAGCATCTCAAGCTTAACTGGACTTCCTTTGAAAACCCCTGTAGATATCTTGACCATCCAAGAAACCCACTATCTAAAGGGGAAGTGGGATCCTGGTCAGCCAGGGTCTCACCATACCAATTGGTATGGTTTCCCACTGTGGGGTGATCATCTGCAATCACAAAAAACTAAATATCACTAACTCCTTTTCATATTTGCATGGCTACATCTTAGTAGCAAAAATAGCATTTCAAGAGGACACAATCTCAATAGCATGCATCTATTCACTGTGCACCACAGCATAGAGGTAACAATTCCTCAAAACCATTTGAACACTCACCCTCGAACCAGATACCATCCTGTTGGGTGACTTCAACTACTGGGCTAACCCCAACACACAGACTGATGGTCTAACCCCAGGATAGCCCCTGGGCACATCAATTTCCATGCAATGAAGGCATCCCATAGCCTATATGATACCCTCTCCTGGGTCACCACTCCTTCCCCACATGACCCAGCCCAACATACTGAGGGAACGCTCATCTCAATGAGCCGCATTGACTTCATCTTTCCCTAAAAAACCCAATGCTCAAACATCTCTTACTTATCAATAAAAAAGATCAATTTATCTGACCACTGAATCATTTTGGTGAAGCTTTTGCCAACCTGAACTCCCATACAGGCGTCAATCTGGAGGAAACTGCATCCAGAAATCATAAAATTGCCCAAAGTATCTGACTGGGTCTAATATGAGGCCACGAATCCAAAATTCACAACCTTATTCATATCAGACCCCATAAAAACCTAAGAAAATTTCAAAGTCAAATTAACAAATATTACTCATCGTCTTGCCTCACTTAAGTACACCGCCAAAAAAACCACAATCATGAACACCTTGGCAGAACTTGTCCAACTTGAGCTCAACACCCCAAAGTCCAGCTATAGTTCTATTTGAGGGCACAAATGGGCGAAAATATCCACCCATCTAATCGCCCTCATCTTAAAAGACCAGCACAGAATCAAAGTATCAAGAAAAGGTAAGTTCATAAAAGAAGGCAAAACCTGCTCAACGTAATTCTTCACCAATTCCACTCCTGTGGCAACCAGCCCATGTGCCCACAGGTCCGCAAAGATGATGGCACTGTGGCAACTGACCTAGCAGAGGTCAAGGTGGAAGTTTACCGCTACTACACTGAACTATACCATGACACCTCAACTGACCCCCAAAAAATAAAAATATTATACACATCACTTGAATACAAAGTGTACCGCTGGACTATAACTTCTAAACCTAATTACACAGGAGGAGCTCTGGAACACAGTCCGAGGTGCACCACATAGGAAATTCCCAGGGCCTGATGGATACCCTACAAATTTTACAAAATTTAGTTCAAATAAATCGCCCCCTCCTCTTGGCATCAATGAACCAGTGCCTGATGGAGACACGCCTCCTACCTGGTGGCAAGAACTCCTATGTCATAGCCCTGTTTAAAGAGGCGAGAAACTGGACCTGACCAACAGGCGCCCAATTGCACTCTTTGACACTTATAAAAAACTATTAACAAAATTTTAGTAACCAGATTAGGCACAATAGCCTCCAAAGTCCTGTCGCCCAATAAGTTTGGGTTCATACCAGGGCGTTCATTATGGACCAATATGCACTCCGTCGCCAACATATGTCAGTCCAAAGAAACTAGAGCCCTGATATTCCTAGACCAGGAGAAGGCATATGACAGCGTTAGTTGGCCATACCTGAAGGAATGCCTAGAAAACGGAAATAATTCTCCTAGGCAAGTACACTAACAACTGGGCTACAACACCAAACCTTACAGACCCCCACAAAGGAACAACCCAAACATCCTTCCCTTTGCATCACCTCCTTCAACCACCCTGTCCGCCACCTTAGGATATGGATGGAAACAGGGGTATATGCCAATGAGACAATTGAGAAAAATATACTACAGCAGGTGTCCAACCGTGTTGCCTCCCTCAAGGGAAGATCCCCAGGACTAACAGGGCGAGTAACAGTTGCCAACTCATTCATCCTCTCGATGCTGTGGTTCCTCGCCCATGCAAACTCCTTTTCATCTACATTCATATCCTCACTCCGCGCACTTATCCAGGGATGGCTGTCGCCTGGGTCCCAGCCACCTGTACAGGTGGAAACACTCTTCGTCCCATGCTCCAGCAGAGGCATGGGCTAATAGACTTTGAGGTCCACGCCAACTGCATATTTGCACCTGGATAGAGGAAGTCCTAGCCCCAGACCTCCCACAACAACATTGCCATAGAGCGGCGAGGGCCAACTTTGTACTGTCGCTCAAACTATCCACCCACACAACACGTCCAGCCTGCTCACATACCTTGCAAACCTTCCCAAGGCAGCAGGACCAGATAGAACCCCCTCACTTTAAACGCCTCCTCCACACCATTTGGCACATAGGGTGGACCGTCACTCTCACATGCACTAATCAGGGAAGGGGAAGGCTCAGAGCTCACTTCACGCTAAGATAACCAGATGACTACTTATAGGGACACACATGATGTGGCCCCATTCATTGCAAGAATCAACTAACTGGATGCTTAATACATCCCCCTATGACCTCACAACACAGAAGGCAATATGGATGCTAACACATCATCCGCTCCTCCAGCTAAGGGTATGAGATAACACTTGGCATTGCCTCAGAAGTACCTAAAGAGCAGCAAATCGCTCTAACTCTCTTAATACAGTGTGCGCAGTGTGTGGAGGGGATGGCAAACTGCACCATCGCCTCAAAGCAGCCACCCATCTAGAGCTATATGGCGGGAAGTTGCGCATCTGTTAAGAACCCAAAATGACCAGGAGCTGTCAATCTCCAGAAGCCTCCTTGCTTACAACTTGAATCTCTGATACCACCCACATTCTGTTCACTGATAGTCGCCATTGCACTATGGAAAATCCACGCCGTAGCACTAGATGCCTTGAAGGGAACCGTGTCCACCATCCATGGGATAATTAGCAGATTTCACCTACACAAACTGGAACACTTTTTAAGTCTGGCTATAAGGATACATGAGGCCAAAGCAACAACTTAATAAATCATTGTCCCAGTTTGGTTTCTTCATATAGACCCCTTTCTCCACACCTGCTCCATAATAGGAAAACCCCTTTGGAGTAAGGCGTGCAACCCCCTATAACTGGCAGTACCAGCTGGCAACAGGGTTAGCTCGTCTACTCTGGGGTGCCTAAATCTCGCTATACTTCACCTCCCCCTATCTTATTACATATATTGGTGTTGTCCGTCCCCTAGTCGGCTCACCTCAGTTAGTTAAAATAAATTTATTAGTATGGCTTGGATTTTATTGGCCTAGAACCCCAACGTCAATAGAATGACTCCAATTTTCATTTGGTTTTAGTTTTATCTGATGTAGTGAAAATATCTTGGTATTTTCAGTAGTTAATGGACTTTCTTATGTTCCTTTTAATTGACTTATCATATATGGAATTAAGGCAGTGTACAGAGGAGGTTATCAGCTAAAACCTCAGGTTTAGTTGTATAAAAAAACAATTTTAATTATATAGTCAATGAGGATTGATTGGGATTTACTTTTCCTGATTCTTCTTTACTAGTAACTCTGATTTGTTCAGATTCATAATACCAATTTAATAGAATTATTTTAGGCTGGGCTCAATATACCGGAGAGTATGAGAGGCTAAACTGCTGACTTCATCAGTTCTGGTAATATGTGTCATGGAAACAGCTTAAGAAGTTAAAACCAGCCTGCCAGTCAGGAAGCGTAAGCACCCAAAAAGCAAGCCAGAATGCCAGAGGCATTGCTGACTGAATGTCGTTATATGGAGCTGGGCATTATTAATTGACGATTTTTAATGTAGAACAACAGTAAGTATGATCCTGATGACAAACCACAATGTGCCCACCCCCAACCCAGGGGGCCTTGCTGCAGGGGGTGGGATCACAGAAATAGTTTCAATAAGTTCATCAGCATATAGGCTATTTCAACTGGGGAGGCAAGGAGATGGATTCTCTCTTGCAGTTGTTGGATGTAAGGCTACAAGATCCCTGTGTACTGTTGCCCAAAGTTCATGATAGCAGGGTTATAATGCCAAAAATATCTGACTCGCTGAATCCAATCAATGACGGAGGGGGCCATAGTGACCATAAGTACTGGTAAAGCCCATCTAGTATATGGACTGACAGGCCACCAGGGAAACGCCATCAGGGATGCGGCCAGAAGGAGCAATACAAAATTGATTGGTTTTTTTGGGAAAATTTTTTATTGAATGGAAAGGAAGAAAATTGACCAACAATTTTCTCAGTGCAATGCAACTGATTATATAGTGGTCAATTAGGGTAGTGACAAGCTGGGATCAGGACCCTCAATTTTGACCTAACCAGCGAATTATTTGGGAATGGGCGGGTTAGTTCCCTGGGAACTGACATCAAAAATTTCTGGTGGTGGGCCAAGTCACTATTAATTCGATGATGAACGTCTGAACTGAGGCTCAGCTATATTTCTGATGGTTGGAATGACAGTGTTTGGCCTGACGAGTGGCGGGATTCCCCCAAGGCCACCCCACATAGAGGCGGGTCCATTTGGTTGGGAACAGGTTCAGGACACCCAACCTTCCCGCGCTCAGTCGCTGGGCCATTTGTTCGGTCAGTGACATCACATCAGCTGCAACACCTGAATTGTCAACAGGGGACTTCAAACCCTTGTTGATGACATCCAATGCTATAGCCTGCCTATTGAGGATGATCCCTAATGACTTTGGTAGGGAGGTGATTTGTTTGATTGGCATGTTAATCAAATTGAAACCATTGGGCATTCCAGCTAATAGATCAGTCTTCATTTCTTTCTGGCCATTTGGGATCCGAACATCAGGCAGATTACTGCTCAAATTTGTTCTGATTGATTTCAAACTGACAATCTCGGTGCAGATTTTGCTGATTCCCTGTAACAGTTCTTCCAAGTTGAGTGTGGGTAGTGGGGGTGTAATCCAAAGCGGAAGAGCTGTTACCCAGCACTTGTTTACTATGTGAGTGAGATCGCCCTGAGTAACGAGAGGTACCACCACCCTTTTCAGTGCCTTCTTACTCAGGAATGAAAAATGGCCTGATCAACACCCAGTGGACATTCCCTGGGACTTACATTACCCTTTCCTTTTTCCAAAGGAAGGGCCCCACCACTGGGAAACTGCACAAGAGCCACATTCTTGTGCGCCTTGGGTAATTTGATTGCCATAATTATTGCAACTTTTTTTTGGGAGGGGCGGGGAGATTTGGGGTGGAAATGTGGAACACTTCAAACAGGTCCATGCAATTCGCGCAATTGCACGCCTTGACCCAACTGTTTTTGTAGGCTGGATACCCTTTCCAGGCCACGAGATATTGTACGGAACGTCAGGATTTTTGGGTTGCCAGGATAGCCTCTACCTCAGCCTCTTCCCCATTTTCAACTATGATCAGTTCTGGTTCTGTAGGAATTGCACCCTTGAAGGGCATCAGCTGGGAAACATGGAAAACGGGATGCTGCTTCCAATGCACAAGGAGCTTCAGTTGGAACGCCCCATTACCCAGTACCTCCTCCACCAAATGGGGGCCCAAGAATTTACTAGCGAACTTACAGGAAGGAGCCTGAATTTTTAAGTGACAGGTATTGAGCATGACGTAGGAGCCCACTGTAAAATCGTGGCCTGGAAGATGCATACAATCCGCAAACCACTTGTAATCATCTATTGCTTTGGTGAGGTGTTCCCATTCTAAGGCTTGAGTCAATCTGATATGGGCAGTGTGGTCTGTGGCAGCTTGAACCTCAGGCCACAAGCACAGCCCAACTGAAAACAAAGAATTATAACCCAACGTTGCTTTTTAGGGAGAAAGCCCCATGGATGCGTGGGTCCCATTATTGTAAGCGAATTGGGTGAGAGGAAGGTTATCGGCCCAAGTATCCTGTGCAGTTGCAGCATAGCAACGCAGATACTGTTCAAGGACTTGATTGACTTACTTGGTCTGTCCATCAGACTGGGGATGATACGCCATGGAGTGACAGGGGAATATTTTCAGGATTGATAGGAGTTCACTCCAAAATTGCATGGTGAACTGTGAGCCACAGTCACTGATGATCTCCTGGGGCGACCAAACATTGAAAACACATGGCATACAAAAAGGCGGGAAGTTTCTTCTGATGTAATCCTGGAAGTATAAGGTATAAAAAGGGAAAAGTTTGCGAAGTGATCCACCACTACCATCACCGCTGTAAACCCATCAGAACAGGGGAGTTCAATGATAAAGTCCATGGACACTGATGTCCATGGGCCCTTCGCCTGCTGTAAGGGGTGCAGGAGGCCATTTTTGCTGGAGCAATCCAAATTAACCCTGGCGCAAGTAATGCAATTGGTGATCCAGGCCAGAACCTCCTTAGTCAGACCCGCCCAATTGAAGGTCATCTTGATCAAATCGATGCATTTTTTGTTACTAGGATGGCTGACCATGGGAAATAATGATGTGCAAGAAATGCCTCCAATTAGAAGGAGGGGGGAACCCAGATATGAGACCAAAAGTAAATGAGTCCCTCCTCTAAGGAGTATAGGGAGTGTTTGTGACTTGGGTTAGCCAACTGCTCAACCAACTCCACGCCCACAGGACAGGCCATTTGATTGGCTAAAACCTGAGCCACTAGTGGGGCGTCGGGAGCCAAAGTGACAGATGAAATGATGGGGGGAACAATTGACAGGATTTGGGTGGTAGGAATCATGGTAACGAGGTCCTTTTCCTCTGGGTCCGAGGAACAGTGGGCGGGGCTGCGGCTTAGAAAATCAGGAAGTACATTGAGCGCACCTTTTACAAATTCATATTTAAAGTTAAAACTGCACAGGTCCTGATAGGTTTGGGCTTGCCGATGCACCAATTTTTGGGGTTTGCAAAAATACAAAAGGGCCTGGTGATCTGTGCGGACCATTAATTCATAAAGAGCACCCTGCAACAGATACCGCCAATGAGTTAATGCCTATGCAACAGCTGCCAATTCCTTGTCATATATGGCCCAAGGCTGCTCTGTGGCTGTGAACTTCCAGGAAAAGTAAGCAACCGGGTGTTCTAAACCATCATGCTCCTGAAGCAACACCGCTCCCACTGCTACCAATGAGGCGTCACATGCAACAATATACGGCTTAGTGGGATTGGCGTGCTTCAAAATGGGTAGAGACATGAACACCTCTTTGATTGATTTGAACGCCTGCTGGCATTCAGGCATCCAGCGAAATGGTATGTTTTTCCCTGTAAGGGGGTGGAGCGGTGTGGCCAGCTGGGAAAGTGCTAGGGAAAACTTTTTAGGAAAATGATGGTTTCCAAGAAACTCCAAAGTTGTTTCTGCATAGTTGAGGTTGGCCATTCTCAAATCGCATCTAACTTGTTGGGAGGGATTGCATAACCATCTTTGAGGATGAGGTTCCTGAGGAAGGTAACCTACTCCTTATAAAACTCACACTTGGAAGGCTTGAAAAACAAGACTGCCTTATGCAAGGCAGCTACCACTGCTTCCAAGTCAGTAGCATGTTGTTCAGGAGTTGAAGAGTGAACCAGGATATCATTGATGTATGCAACTGCACAGGTAAACTGGAGGTCACCCAGTACATTGTCAATCATACGTTGAAATGTGGCGGGGTCATTCTTCAGCCCAAAGGGCATTACACGGAATTGGAAAATGCCGCGCTTTGTCCAGATCGTTGTTAACCATTCCTGCCCTTTCATTACCCGAATTTGGTTGAAAGTGTTCACCAGATCCAGCTTAGAGAACACACAGGATTTGGCAATTTCATGGCTGATCATCTGCTCCAGAGGCAAGGGGTAGGGATCAATAACTGTTGTTTTATTTAAGTGGCCATAATCCACGCAGGGATTGAGAGAACATCCACTTTTTTGGCGAAGATGATGGGGGAGGCGACAGGCGAGGTCTCCTTGAACAACCACCCTTTTTTCAGCATATTATACAACCAGGTATTGAGTGCAACTTCTTCCTCCGCTTTATGGAGATAAAATGGACAGTTGATTTTCACCGACTCCACAATCATTTGAAACCCACAATCAAACCTATTGTGCGGGGGCAGGCGATCCACCTTTTCCAAGTTAAAGTTTATTTGATAGTGCATTAAGCTCTCAGGAAAATCAGCCAGGATGCCCGCAGAAGTGAATAAAGAAGTAATAGAACTGGTTCCTTTTGTCTTCTTAAGGAAAGATCAAAGGGAATTCTCCCTCCAGATGATCACAGGTAAATGACAACATATTAGACTCCAATGAAACTTAACATGTTGTCAGTACCATCACCCCACACCTAAGATCACCGAAAACCCCAAGTTCTTCATGGCTGAAAAATGAACGCAGAAGCTGAACTGGTGAATTGAAAAAGGTACCAGTTGGCGAATGACATATGAGCTCTGGGAAGCAGATGAGGCCACCATCACTGAGGGACCTGCATCCATTTCCAGCTCTAATTGTTGAGCCAACTTGACACTCATGATGTTCCCTGCAGCTCTGGTATCCACCAGGGCCTCGAAGGAGACATTATGCTAGCTGACACTGATCTTCATAGGCAATAGGAAATAAGCGAAGTTCTGTTTATTATAAGATTTGACCAACTCTTTTGCAACTGAAGAAATAACTGGCATATCGTGGGTAAGGTTGGGGGCTTTTGCTGGAGCAAAAATTGGGAGTATAAGGGTGGGGGCAACGACTTCCTCCATCTGGACCTTAACAGATTCATTTATAGGTGACTCTGTATCTTCCAACTCAGACACAGGGGTTACAGCTGGATCAGTACCCAGATCTACTGCTAGTTCAGAGGTAGGCGCGTCGTCTGCATCTACTTTGGGTGACCCAATCATAAAATTCCCCTTTTGATAATGGGTAACATGGCAGGGGAAGGCATTAATGGTGGTCGCGGTGGCACATATTTGATTTACTGATCCTTGGATGATGGACCAGACCTTGTGATGAGCGGAACCCAAATCCAAGCCTGATCTAAAGACTGCCTGAAGCATATTTGTAAAGAGACCTGACGCGGGGGCCAGTTCATGGATTGTAGAAATCAAAGAAACCAGGCTAGGGGCTTCAGCCATGGCATAGATCAGTCTGATAGGTGGTCTGATTGTGACACAGGGGGTTTCAGGGCAGCTGACATGACAGCCATCAGTGGGGTGGGGTCTCCTGCTTGTGAGGAAGAGCGCAAAAGGCCTCTCACCCAACGGTGGGCATCCCCATCCACAGCGTCTAACAACGCAAGCCCTTGTTGGGAATGAGATAACGCAGAAGCGTTATTAAGCGCAATTGCTGCATGCATTTTCACCTCGGTGAGCGCGTCAAGGACTTGATTGGCAATATCCTGGGAAGGGACACTCGAGCTTACTTCTGGGCTAGTTTAAAGTAGGAGGAGCTGCAATCCGCGCAGCTTAGGTGGATTGGAGAAGATTTCTCAAGGTAGAGCGGATAATTATCCCAAAGTTGGAAAATGACCAGACAAACAACAAACAGCAAACTACTGATTGCACATTCATTTGGTAAAGGGTAACCATTGCAGCGCCCAGTTTGAAGAACGAGGCGGAAGTGGCTGGAAATAATGGTTGGTAAACTATGTCATGAAAATGGTAGAAGAAGTTTAGATCGGCCTGCCAGTTAGGATGTATAAGCACCCAAAAAGCATGCCAGAATGCCAGAGGCATTGCCAACCTGACGACGTTATATGGAGCCAGGCATTGTAAAATGACAAATTGTTGGCTTAGAACAACAGTAATTATGATCCCGATGACAAACCACAATGTGCCAACCCACAACCCAGGGGGCCTTGCTGCAGGGGGTGGGATCACAGAAATATTTTCAATAAGTTCATCAGCATATGGGGTCATTTCAACCAGGGAGGCAAGGATACCTATTCTCTCTTGCAGTTAGTGAATGTAAGGCCACAAGATCCCCATGTACTGTTGCCGGAAGTTCATGATAGCAGGGTTGAAATGCCAAAAATATCTGACTCACTAAATCCAATCAACAACGGAGGGGGCCATAGTGACCATAAGTACTGGTAGAGCCCATCCAGTACATGAACTGACAGGCCACCAGGGAAACGCCATCAGGGATGCGGCCAGAAGGAGCAATACAAAATTGATTGATTTTTTGGGCAAAATTTTTATTGAAAGGAAAAGAAGAAAATCGACCAACAACTTTCTCAGTCCGATGCAACTGACTAAATAGTGGTCAATTGGGGTAGTGACAAGCTGGGATCAGGACCCTCAATTTTGACTTAACCAGCGAATTATTTGGGTATGGGCGGGTAGTTCCCTGGGAACCGACATCAAAAAATTCAGCGGCAGGCTGAGTCACTATTAGTTCACCCTCAAACGTCCAAACTGAGGCTTGGCTACATTTCTGACATTTGGTGTGATAGCATTTGGCCCAATGAGTGGTGGGAATCCCCAAAGGTCACCCCACATAGGGGCGGGTCCATTTGGTTGGGAACAGGTTCAGGACGCCCTACCTGCCCACACTCAGTCGCTGGGTCATTTGTTCAGTCAGTGGCATCACATCAGCTGCAACACTCAAATTGTCAACAGGGAACTTCAAACCCTCATCGATGACATTCAATGCTATAGCCTGCCTATTGAGGATGATCCCTAATGACTTTGGTAGGGAGGTGATTTGTTTGATCGGCATGTTAATTGAATTAAAACCATTGGGCATTCCAGCCAACAGATCAGTCTTCATTTCTTTCTGGCCATTTGGGATCCGAACATCAGGCAGATTACTGCTCAAATTTGTTCTGATTGATTTCAATTTGACAATCTCGGTGCAGATTTTGCTGATTCCCCGTAACAGTTCTGCTGATGTGAGTGTGGGTACTAGGGTGGAATCCAAAGCGGAAGAGCTGTTACCCAGCGCTCATCTACTATGTGAGTGAGATCACCCTGTGTACTGAGGGGTACCGCCATCCTCTTTGGTGCCTTCTTTCTTGGGAATGGAAAAATGGACTGATCAACACCCAGGGGACATTCCTCAGGATTTACAATATGCACCAGAAATATCAAGAAATCTATATGGTATATTTATTATATCTTATCTAACACGATATATTTTTACTTCTTTAAAAGCATAGAATAGGTTGCATTTCAGGGCATCTGATAATCCCCCTAGCTTTTTTAAATTTTCCTTAAGAAAGTATTTTGAAGAGATAAAGCAGAAAAATAATTTTAATCAGACAAAAATATTTCTTTTCACTGGACTTTTTATCTAGAGTTGTAAAAGACTTTATACTTAATAATGGAAATGTATTTTTCCTTATTATTGATACCTCCTTCATACTCAATAATGTACTGAGTGCTAATAAGACCTTAATGATGATTATTGTTCAAATAATTATGATAGCGGAAAAGTCTAATTTGCCACTTTTAGTAGTAACAATAAGCATGCACTTATGATTTTAGTGTTATTTTAGCCAGCAGTAATATTATTTAAATATTCAAGGACCAGGGTAGGCTTGAACTTCTTGAAGAGGCTAAATAAGATAGCGGTTATCAGTGAACTGTCAGGGAAATTGATCATATGAGGGTTAAGTCTAGAAGATTTTTGAGGTAAGACATAATAATATAAAGGAATAAAGGTTAATAAATTGCAGCGTCCCAAGCAATTCCTTATAAATTAACAGGTTAATATTATAGGATTAAAGGCAGGTAAAGAGTGGTCCATAAGAGTCAGTGAAGTAAGCAAGAAAGCTTTAAAATTTTTGGGGATTTGTCATCCCCTTAAGATTGGGAACACCTAGTACTTTTTTTTATAATTTTTGGGAAACTTTGCAGAAATTATCAGAAGCGTGGCAGGAAAGACTCCACAATAATGTCAAAGAAAGTAAATATAAACTCCATATTCTGGGAAAAAAGGTCAAGGTCATTATATAAACCAGTCTATCACAACAGGCATTTTCTATTTATCTGAGGCAAGCTGACCAGGAGATGGACAACACTAGTATGAATTATATGTAATGGGATAGGTAAGGGGAAGTATAGCGAGATTTAAGCAACACAGAGTTGATGAGCTACCCCTGTTGCCAGATGGTACCTCCAGGTGTATGGGAGTTGGATGCCCTACTATAAGGGGGCTACCCCTATTATGGAGCTGGTGTGAAGGAAGGGGTCCGCATGCAGAAACCAGACTGGGAACAATGACTTAATGAGTCTTTGTTGTTTCAGTCTCATGTATCCATATAGTTGGCTTAAAAAGTATTTTTAAGTGCAGGTGAAATCTGCTGATTGTCCCATGGATGGTCGGCACAATCTCCTTGAAGGCATCCAGCGCTATAGTATGGATTGTCCACAGTGTAATAGCGACTATCAGGAAGCATAGTGTGGGTGGTACCAAGGATTCAAGTTGGATTGCAAGGAGGTTTCTAAAGATTAAAAGCTCCGTTTGTTGTGGGGTTTTTAAGCATACACACAACTTCCCAACATATGGCTCTGGATTAGGGCATGCTTTTAGGCGGTGGCATAGGGTGGTGTCACTCTGCACACTGCACAAGTTGCATGAAGAGAGTTGGAGAATCCACTTTCTTTTAGGTTCTACTGAGGCAACGCCAGTTGTTAGCTCTTACCCTTGGCTGGAGGAGCAGATGATGTGTGATTCGAGTATTGCCTTCTAAGTTGTGAGGTTGTAGGGGATATATAATACATCCAGGTAATTGATCCTTGCAATGAGCGGGCCACATCATGTGTGTCCCTCTGTGGGTGGTCCTCTGGTTTACTTATTGTGAAGTGAGCTCTGGGACTTCCCCTTCCCTGACTAGTGCCACTGATAGTGACAGCCCACCTTATATGACAAATGGTGCGGAGGAGGAGTTTGAAGTGAGGAGGGTTCCATATGGGCCCTCTGCGTTAAGTTAGTTTGCAAGGTATGCGAGCAGGCTGGACAGGTTGTGTGGGTTGAATAGTTTGAGCACCTGTGCAAAGTTGGCCCTTGCCGCTCTAGACCAGTGTTTTTGTGGGAGTTCTAGGACTTTGACTTCCTCTATCCAGGTGCCCAATATTCGGTTGTCATGGACCTCAAAGTCTATTAGGCCCAAGCCTCCGCTGGCACATGGGCCAAAGAGTATTTTCACCTGTAAAGGTGGCTGGGACTCAGACGATAGCCATCCCTGGATAAGTGCGCGGATTGAGGATATTAATGTAGGTGAGAAGGAGATTGCATGGGCGGGGAACCACAGCATTAAAAAGATGAGTGAATTGGCAACTTTTACTAGCCCCATTAATCCTAAAAATTTTCATTTAAAGGTGGTGATGCAGTTGGACATCCGTGTAGTAGCTTGTTCTCAATTGTCTCATTGACATACTCCCCTTGTTTCCAGCCACATCTCAAGGTGGAGAAAAGGGTCGTCTGAGGGGGGTAATGCAAAGGTTAGGATGATTGGGATTTTCCTGTGTGAGGATCTGGGGGATTTGTGTGCCATGGACAGTCGTTAGTGTACTTGCCTAGGAGGATTATTTCCGTTTTCCTTTTATTAAGAAACGCTTTGCTCACAACGAATATTCCTCCAGGGTGCGTTCCAGCTGTCAGGCATCATTGTTGTTAGTTATATCTGTCACTCAGCCATCCACAAAGGCTAGTATCTTGACTGTTGGTTAGTCTTGTACAGTTATGCCCATGAGTCATGAGTCAGCGATGCAAAGGAGCGGATCAATATTGTATTTGTACAGCAGTGAGTTAAGGGGTCTCATTAGTTAAGCCCTCTGTGTGGTATGATCTTGTTAGTTAGTAAGCCAGAGCCACATGCAGCCATGGATGAGGACTCTGTAATGAGCATTGCAAGTTTATGAATCTAGGTGGAAGTTTGAAGGCGCTTAGGCATTCCTTCAGGTATGGCCAACTAACGCTGTCATATGCCTTCTCCTGGTCTAGGAATATCAGGGCTCTAGTTTCTTTGGACTGACATATGTTGGCGACGGAGTGTATATTGGTCCATAATGAACGCCCTGGTATTAACCAAAACTTATTGGGCGACAGGACTTTGGAGGCTATTGTGCCTAATCTGGTTGCTAAAATTTTGTTAATAGTTTTTTATAAGTGTCAAAGAGTGCAATTGGGCGCCTGTTGGTCAGGTCCAGTTTCTCGCCTCTTTAAACAGGGCTATGACATAGGAGTTCTTGCCACCAGGTAGGAGGCGTGTCTCCATTAGGCACTGGTTCATTAATGCCAAGAGAAGGGGCGATTTATTTGAACTAAATTTTGTAAAATTTGTAGGGTATCCCATCAGGCCCTGGGAATTTCCTATGTGGTGCACCTCGGACTGTGTCCCAGAGCACCTCCTGTGTGGTTAGGTTTAGAAGTTATAGTCCAGCGGTACACTTTGTATTCAAGTGATGTGTATAATATTTTAATTTTTTGGGGGTCAGTTGAGGTGTCATGGTATAGTTCAGTGTAGTAGCGGTAAACTTCCACCTTGACCTCTGCTAAGTCAGTTGCCACAGTGCCATCATCTTTGCGGACCTGTGGGCACATGGGCTGGTTGCCACAGGAGTAGAATTGGTGAAGAATTACGTTGAGCAGGTTTTGCCTTCTTTTATGAACTTACCTTTTCTTGATACTTTGATTCTGTGCTGGTCTTTTAAGATGAGGGCGATTAGATGGGTGGATATTTTCGCCCATTTGTGCCCTCAAATAGAGCTATAGCTGGACTTTGGGGTTTGAGATCAAGGCGGACCAGTTCTGTCAAGGTTCACATGATTGTGGTTTTGTTGACGCTGTAATTACGTGAGGAAAGACGGTGAGTTATATTTACTAATTTGACTTTAAAAATTCTCCAGTTTTGATGGGGTCTGATACAATTGGAGCTACATATTCTGAATTTATGGCTTTATATTTAACCCAGTAAGATATTTTGAGCAATTTTATATTTTCCAGGTTTAACTTTCTCCAGGTCGACGCCTGTGCAGGAGTTTGGGTTAATGAAAGCTGCACCAAAATGAGTTAATGGGCTGAAGAAGTTGATCTTTTTGTCAAGAAGTTGGAGATGTTTGAGCAGTGGATTTTCAGGGCGAGGATGAAGTTGATGCAGATCTTTGATATGAGCGTTCCCTCGCATATGTTGGGGCGGGTCATGTTGGGAGGAGTTGTGACCTGGTTGGAGGGTATCATATAAGCTTAGGGGCCCCTTCATTGCACGGAATTCAATGTGCCCTGGGGGGGTATCCCCTGGGGTTAGACCATCAGTCTGTGTGTTGGGGTTATCCCAGAAGTTAAAGTCGCTCAACAAGATGGTATCTGGTGGGAGAACAAGTGTTAGGATGTTCTCAAGGAATTGTTTCCTCTCAGTTGTGGTGCACAGTTCATAAATTGCATGCTATTAAAATCGTGTCCTCTTGGAATACAATCATTGCTACCAGGATGCAGTCATGCAAATATGAAAAGGAGTTAGTGATATTTAGTTTTTTGTAATTGCAGATGACCACCCCACAGTGGTTAGCATACCAATTGGTATGGTGAGACCCTGGCTGATCAGGATCCCTCTTCCCCTTTAAACATTGGGTTTCTTGGATGGTCAAGATATTTACTGGGGTTTCCACAGAAAAATACAGCTTTTTGGCTTGGGACAATTGAGCCCTGGCAGCCACAATGTTTAACGTCCCTATTGACACTGAGGTGTCCACGGTGCATCAGGAACAGTTGAGAGGGCCATCTAGACCTATCCCTTTGCACCATTTGTGGTACATACTCCACGTAATTGGGCCTGTCCCACCTGTGCAGTTGTCTTATACCTTACCCTTTGCTGATTTCACACAGGTATTTCCATAGATAGGGTTTGAGTCATTCTCTTACGATCTTGACTCATGGTGGTTTGTTGCGATGTGCTGGTTGCTTTCTGTGGTTGTGGGTTTAAATTTGTAGATGTGGGCCCCGCATTTTCGCCAATAGTAAAACTGAATTGTTTGTCTAAATTCTCTTGATTGATACCACGTGGTGATTCTGTCAAATTGTTGAGAGAATTTTCATCTTGGGTATTCTGCTCTGATTGGATGGCTTGGTTAATTTCCTCTAAGTCCTCCTGAATTTAACCAGGGGTGTTGGAGGGATTTGGGAGTGATGCAGCCATGGCTGCTGCCCATTTATGGGCCTTCTGTGCCATTTTGCGCACTTTGAGTGATACTGGGTCTATGAGGATTTATTGCATATCCTCATACCAGAGGAAGGGGTAGTTAATGTCAACTATTTTGGTGAAGTCTTTGCTAACCTAGTCCATGGTGTAATTGCAGAAAGCTGGGGTCATTATGCCCTCCTTCATGGAGCATGCTTTCATGGAATCTTATAATTAAAGTAAGACTAAGCTTCCAATCTAGATGTGTAACAACACAGTGGGAAGCCCAGAATGCCAAGGGCATAGCAGTTCTGATCATTTGTAGGAGAGATACCCTAATATTCTTGTGAGGGAAATAAAAGTTCAAGAAAATACCAAAGACCCCCATAGCAATCCAAATTCCTGCAATGGGGCAACCCTGTCTTTCTGGGCCATCTCCCAAGAGTGGGAGAGGCAAGGAAAAATGACCAATACTCCTGGTTTTGCAGTTGGTGACCTTTGGCTCTTTTTCCAAACCTTTTTGTTCTGGTTCATCATAATAAAAATTTTGAAATTATTAAAATTTTTAAGGATTTTGAAATGCTGATCAGGTTTGTGAATCAAATCAAAATT